>JANRGW010025418.1:0-29377 GCA_024733675.1 Psilopsiagon aymara
CCCCAAAAAAAACCCAACACTAAAAACTAAAGAAGCACAAATCAAAACAGAATCCCACTTAGTTCCTAAAAGGAAGTTCAACTTAACCCATCTGTACAAGACTTTTCCAAAAAGTTCTAGACAGCAAAGATTTTTAAGGCCTGTACCAGGTATTGACCATCTTTAAAGACCATTTTGGGAGAGATCATTCCATTTTCTGCTTACTGCATTTGTAAACACAGAATTCTAAATCTGGTGTGCTGTAGAAACAGCAGGTATTCCGCATTTCAGTTCAAAGAAAATCACATAATCATATTACATTCTCACACTCTACTAAATAATTCCATACTCTTATATCTGAAATAAGACTTCTAAAGAACATAAAAACCATTTATGAAGACAGTGTATATATATATATGTATATATGAAAAAATAGCAGAGTGTGAAATGGGATTAAGCTACTTTATCCTACTTAAAAATGAATACTGGAGAGAGACAAATATTCACAGCCAAATGACATGAAAATATGGAACAAAAACCTAACCAAAATAATTGAAAAAAAAAAAAAAAAAAAAAAAAAAACCACATCAGCCAAGTAAACATTAAAGGAATAAACTTTTACAAAAAAACACCCAGAAAATCTAGTATTTCATGGAGTATGGATGCATGTAAATTGGGCTGAAGTGATTTAATAAAAATAGCCACTACAAACATACGTAGAAGCTGCAAAGACAATCTTATGAGGAATTTTTAAAATTACTTTGAATTTAAAAGTCAGGTTCCTCTCTATCATGACTCAAATAAATCTTAATTTGCTTGAGCTACCAAAACATAGCAAAATTCTCTCTCAGATACAACTTGTTAATACAAAATGCCTATTTAATAGCATCCAAACTTCATCTCGCGGGCCCTTGATGAAACTCCAGAATATATAATCGCCATTTTGTAAAACTACAAATATGGAAGGCAGATGCTATTTTTGATCATCAGGATAAATAAGACCAGGTCTTCTGTATAAGAGGACTGCCATACAGTGTCCTTTTTAACTCAGACAGATTTGATGTTATCTGTCCCGATAAATTCTAATCTATAAGAATAACCTATTCAAAATTCTTACTAGCAAATAAACTGTAAACTTGTAAATCGTACAAATCACGTATCAGGTTACGGAAAAGTGTTACAATTAGAGGCAAAAAAACCAGTGTCATTTCACTTTAAAGTTAGTCATTTTTGTAATTCAATGTACCTCAAAAGAACAAGAGTAAAAAGAAAAATTATAGCGCATACAAACTCCTGAGGTCAGCGTGATAAATAAAGCCACTTCCAAAATAAGGTTTCCTAATAAAGGCTGCTGAACCAGAGCTGGCTTGCATTCAGTTACTAGCACTGTTATAAGTAATCTGAAATATTCTTGATAAAATATTTTTAGTATCAACTCCAGCATATTAAAACCAGTTGAAGGTCACTACGAGGATGAAAAAAACCCAGAGTTCAGACACGCAAAAGATAACAAATTCATCCCTTACACTGCACAAAATATTTTAAGAACTCTGACCTTAGTTCAAGACTGTTTATAACTACCAATCTTAATGCATTATAATCTAAGCATTAAGAAAAGAAACAATGTATCCATCAGTTCTTGGATTACTTCTCCTAAATTCTACTTCTTGGTCCCCACAGGCACACCTGGTCTATCCAAAAACAGCAGCGTGTTTTTTTAGTTAAAAGAGAAACACTGTATACATAGTTCATGTCAGCCCAGCCCCCCCTGAAGAAACATTTGTTTAACTAGACAGATGGCACTTTTTATCATACTTGCATTTGTTCAATGAACTTAAGAAATTTAATTTGCACAGCAAAACTTTTTCATTTGCTAGGTCAATTTGTGTGCCACTATATGGCAATTCAGCACTACAAACTGAAGTAGAGATAAATCTAACCTATTCTCTGAAATGTAAATATTTCATACTAGTCTTTTTAAACAGTCAGTCATTTAAATTCTTAATTCTGTGCTGGTGCAAGAACTTATTTTTTTACTTTTGGCATGTCCTTTGGTAGGGCACTTTAATCTCAGGAAAAAATAATGCTAAGGAATCCTTTGTATTCTGTTACGTTTTTATGATTTCCATTACCATACACAATCCTGAAATGGTAGAAATTAACTGTGAAATAAGAAAATATACAACACACATTTGAATCACAGGCACATTTTTAAACCGAGCAGTCTGCAAAGAATTCTAAAAGAACAATGAGATTTATGGAAACACAAAAATACCTAGGAACATGAGGAGTGGAAGTGTGAAAGGAAACAGGGGCCAGGTGCTTTTCAAGGGCATGGGATGCATTGATATGCAAAACAGAGCAGAAAAAACTTACACTGACTTACACACACAAATAAAAAATCACTAATTATATATTGATAAATCTTCAGAAGCCTGATTCATGTTTACAACACCTTATTAACCTCAGGTGCTTTGCCAAAACAGAAGGGTATTTCCCCCCCTAAGCCCCCCAAGAATAACAAGGATAAAAATGCAAAGGATACAGACTCAAATCAGGACAGTAACACTTATGACTTGCCATTATTAAAAATAGCCAAGATAAAGCATGATTACATTTTTAACTGAGCTTTTGATTCCTAGATCAATTTCATTACTTCAGAAGGCATTACGACTAATTCCATCTTCATCCCTCATAATAGCATTTGTAATTTTTGAAATAATACAAATATTTATTCTCTTTGATAAGAATTAATCATCAGTTTGAAGGTAAAGTCCACAATGACCAAGAAACATTCTTCCTTTCTCATCAGGATCTTTCACAAAACTGGAATGTAACTACTAAGAGAAAGCCAGTGTTAACAGTATGTGAACAGGAATATCCAACAGGCACTGCTCTAATTATTTAAGATGACAGTACTCAACTTTCAGGCAAACAAAGCAAACTTTGAAAAACATAGTACTAAGTAAATATTTCACATTTAAAGTTACAGGACGGAAAACTCAAAATGGTTAGTGAGAAATAAGTACAAAATCCTTTTATTATCTCTGGCATTCAGTACATGAAACACATGCAAACCACAGGGGTTTGATTTAAATATTACAATCTTTCTGCAAGGACTGAACACCGATACATACCTAAGATAGTACTTTTTCATAGCACTGTTACAGTCAGCTTCAGTCAGTCATTAACTGTTCTCATGATTAAGCCTAAAGCATTCATAAGCATTCAAAAGCGAAGCACAGTCATTAAAAAGGACAGAGCTTGCCCTCACCCCACTTGCTGAAAAAAATCATTAACGCCTTCACTCCACTCCTTCTGCCTTGGAAAGGCATGAAAGGGGAGGGAAGATGATTAGAGGGGAGGGAAGATGATTAGAGCAGAATACTGCCAGCCTCATTGCCATCATTTCCTCCCAACAGGTCACCTACACATAGAAAAAAAGACTGAACCTGGTCTCTAAATCTGTTTCAGTGCTTCAGACTGGCTTAAGAGAAACAAACCACAATCAGCTCATTTTACATAACTGATTTAAGTTCAATGTTAGTTGATTTCACACCAATGTTAAAACCACTTGCTCCTGCAGATGCCCTAACACGACCACATCCACTTACTGTCATCAGTCTTCTGCATGTTTCAAGAGAAAGGCAATAAATTTAAATACCAAATATCAAGAAACTATAATTATGATATTATATCCCAGATAATTCCTAAAAACAGGAAATTAATGTTTAAATGATGCATTATTTTAATTAGTTCTCAACATCAGTCCTTGGTCACACAACTTCTGCGGCTGAGGTGACAGCAGCTTTGCATAATTACATTTCCAGACAATCACCTCCTGGGTTTCCTCCCACCTAGAACAAGTTAATCATCTTGTTATATAAAGCCAAATTAAATATAATCATTCAAGAAAATATCCCTCCTCAGATTAATTATTCAAAGGAAAGCAGAAACCATTATTGAAAGCATGATTTTAATGGAAGTTCTTAAAAAACTGGAGCACTTTCAGGATGGGAGGATTAAATCCATAAATTTCTGTTCAAAGGTATGAATTAAAAATCTCTGCAGTTTTGTGGAATATTAAATTTATTGAAAGAGCCTTGCCATGTTCCACAACTCGTACTTCAAAGATTTTCAGGAATTATTACAGTTTATTTTAAAACTCTCTTCAAAATACTGCCTATCTCAAAATGACTTCTGGTCCAAAAACTTCCATAAGTTTAAAACATCTCTGTAACAAACTTCCACACACACCAATCAGAAAATGCACTGTCCCTATTCTCTGTGACTTAATTTTGTCTCAACAATATGCTGTGTTAAAACAATTATCTAACATGTTATGGTAATTTAGGTCACACTGTTTCTGTTAGATTTGCCTTAAAGCTCTTAATAGATCTAATAAGAAGAGAAGTGTTTGCCTTATTTTCTCTAAAAAGTTGTTCATTTAAAATTATACATTAGGTAACCCACAGTCTTTGAGAGACTCAATACATTCTCTGCCAGTTATATCAAAGGACAGAGCATGTATTTTAGATGAATTTTGTTATGCTGGAGATACACAGAGAAGCCTTTGTGAAAATACCATCATTTATAATTACACAACTGCAATTCCTTCCATATTTAGGAAGAGAAGGGGGCTGAAGGGGGTGTTATTTTTCATAAGCTGCTATAACTTTACAACCATCATTGAAATGCTCTTTGCTGCTCCTGGAATCTTCAGTTTCCTGTACTTGTATTACAGCTGTGCTCAAAACAGCAATACACAAGGCATGATACAAAACTGGAAGAGGTCCGCCTTTATAGCTTAAGCATGTATTACCTAAATTTACATATAGTATACATTAAAAAATAAAAGTGTTCTGACTGAAATAAAATGCAATGCAAACATAAAAGGCAAAATTACTATGTTCCCTTTATTAAGGGATATAATTTTAAAATGAGGTAAAATAAAATTTAAAAAACTGAAACTGGAAGCCTTCAGTTTCCTTTCCAGTTCACCAAACACACGCGTGAGAATTAAACTTTTTCCTAAGCTTTTATTTTACTCATCACCACAAGATTAAAACCTCCAGTTTGGAAATACTCCCATTACTCCTTATTTACCTCATAGATGAGAATGAAAATATATGCAAAGAAGTGGCTCTAGGAGTAAATGCTACTCAAGTCCCTCCACTAAAACTTACCAGATGATGAGATCTAGTAAGTGGCAATCCATCATAATCCAACATTTGTTTTGATTACTTTACATTTACTAGCAGGCTCTCACAAATTGTAACAACACTGAGTATCAAAATATTTTAAGCTGGAATCATAACACTAATGAGTCACAAGTAACTTATTTTTGCTTTGAAGCAATATTTACATAATGTTACACCAGCAAACACATCCCAGACATACTTCCTAGGGGTACATTCAAACCAGAAACAAGCACATACAAGGTTTAGAACAACATCAGAAAGGTAGTGGTGCATTTCAGCTGCACAGTGTTGAGGAACTTGCACTCTCCAATTTTATACAAATGTAACACTAATTACTCTCATAACCTGATACCAGTTCCCACATTGCTCATGGGGCAGAAGGGGATGGATTTCTTGGTGCAGTGGTACACATAATTGCTGAAATCCCAGTGTCACATCCTTCTGATCACTTTTCAGAATCAGGCATGTCTTCTCCACATTGAGCTACTAATAAAATCAATTCTTTGAACCCCCACAAGCAGTCTTTTTTCCTACAGAAATTTTTACTCAACACATCTGCTAAGTAATGATTTTTAGATTGCTCTATCCACTTATTTTGGATATTTCAGTAACCACTTCTCTTCCCAAATTCTCCCAGTTCTCCCTATCACAACTTCACCAACCTGGTGACTCACTTTTTTCCCTAATCCCTTTTACTAGATTCCTTGTGACCTCCCCAGTACTTCAGCTGCTGCTTCCTGTCTCTGACCACTTTCATATTTAGGAACTGTCTATAATATGAAATCTTCTTATTGTATTCAGGCATTCACAAATCAGTTGGTTGTTTGATTTTTTTTAATACATACATAAGACTAAGAAATCCTAGCCAATCTTACTGGAAGTATTTCTTGTCCACCTGTTTCAAGTCTTAATTTGGCTTTGTGGAAAATGCTAAGTTTCGTATCTTCACTGCCCTTCAAAAATCAGAACTGCCTCATTACCAAGAAGTACTCAACTTTTTACATGCTAATTTATTCCATAATAAAAGCGAATAGTTAATAAATATACTACAAAAAAAAAAAACAAACCATAAAACAGGACCACCTCTTTTCCCACAGCATTTAGATGCAACAAGCTAAAGATCTCAAACTTAATTCACGGTTACTCTATTATACTTAAACAATTTTCTGACCTAAAAAAGGAGGAAGGGGGGACAGACTAGCCTTTACACTAATGGTGAAAAAGGAAGTATTAAGCATAAAATGTGATACAACTTTCAGATTTTCAAAGGGCTATTATAATAAATTAATAAATGGGAACCTTAAACTGTGGGATCTGTGTTACTGATGTCCTGTAAAGAGGACAAGATTACCCATAAGATGCCTGTGATGATTTGTGGGCGTGCTTTCCGGTTCTGGTATGACATCTAAAATGAAACAGACCCAGGAAGTATCAATACGTTAAATAGCTTTTCTGCATAGAGAAATACTTTGAAGCTATGTGAAGCTGTGTGAACAGCTTTCATAATGTTTACGCTTTTGGCACAAAAAAAGTAATTTTGTAGGAAGTTCAAATTAAATTTATCATGGTTCATAAAGACACAAAAAACCCTCCAATGGACTTCTCTAAAACAAGAAAACAAATCCCCTCATGCATGACATGCTTGGTACTATAAAGAAATTACAGCTGGGATACCAGAGACTGTGTGAAACTACTACCCTCTAAGATCATACATGATACCTGAAATTCTGGTTTATTCTTGATTTAATAGCCTAAAATGTCAAAGCCATTCCCACTTTACTTGTGTTCCAACAGATTAGTTTATCATCTGAGACAGATAAAAGCACTGCAATTCCATTTCAGAAGCTTCCAATTGCTTGTTCAGCCTAGACATATATTGCAAACTTCTCATCATAAATGATGCGGCATTATTCTAAAAGATGTTTCCTTCTGCACTGCAGGCTAAAACCAGCATAATAAGGATATGAAGACAACAGAAGACATCCTGTGGTTTCCAATTCAAAATGTCAGAAGATAAGTGTACTGCAGGATTCTATGGATGTCTTCAAGAAAAACAAAGATCATCAGAAGCTCAGAAACCTGAATGCCAGCCAGACCCAGATTCACTTTTACACTTCACCTTATTTGCAAATGCTTGCGCTGGAAGGATTTTTAAAAATTATTTTAGACTAATTAAATTATTCAAAGCATGCTATTAATTCCATGAGCATACTCAAGGAAATTTAGAAGGCGCTTCAACAGTCTTAACTTAGAATGGTATAAATCATGAACAAGTACCCACAGTGGTGAAAGAGAGCAGCAGCTACTTGTAATAAAACTTCCTCATGATGGCAGCATAAACCATTCTGATGAAGTGCTAAATGACAATACACATTCCTACTCGCACAAAACAGTCAGATCTCAACTGCTTCAGCAACAGTAGTCACTACTTTTAATTTTCTCCCTCTTCAAAGTGCCATTTCAACAATGCTTCAGACTTCTTATTTAGTCCCCAGAATCCCATAGGAGTATTATTGTACCCCCCATGTAAAACCTATCAAGAAAGAAAAGGCACCACCCTACAGAATATTTTAACAATAATTTTATGCATCTATCCCATATGCTCCATTCAATTTCTGTGTCATTTGTACATTCTACTTTCAAATGTCTATGACAACTGCACCATCTATGCATTTGTATGAATCACAAATAGAGGTTTCAATCACAATCCATGAAATTCTTCTGAAGAATGGTCTTCCATCAACTTCTGTTTGCTTTTAATATTTTGGCATTACAAAGAGGACAATATCATGACTCCAAAGACACCCTTATTTTTCTGGAAGTAACAATACTACCAAAACCAGACAGAAGGATTCTGAAAACCTTGCTTTGTATCTTACTGACCTTCCACAACCTATAAATTATAAGTATTTATACCCAGTTTATACTTTTATAAGTTATGAAATACACTTAGTTCAAAATCTACATAGATTCCTGCTTATAAATAATTTGCATCAATTAAGTTTGTGTCTAAGTCTATTTAGAATAGATTCAAGATAAAAAGATCATGTTTGGAAAGACTTTGTTTAAAGGCTGCTACTAATGCAATTCATTCTTTTCAGACTATGCTGCAAATGAGGCATTGCTGAAGCTGCTACCTCAAAAAGCTCATCACATCACACTTCAAAAGTTCAGTTAATATCCCCCTCAGATCAGCCACTGTAACTGTACACATAGCTGTTCCTTACCCAAATTCTACCAAAATAAACTTAGTTTTTTAAAAACATGCAGTAAAGTAACCTGCATCACTGAGACACCTGGTTAGGAAGAGACAGTACACACAGTCACGCTGGCTGATCCAAGAGGACAACAAACTCCTGAAGGAGATAAGACAGACAACTAAGAATGAGTGACCACCTCACTGTTCCAAGCTTCATACATGTCTACAGCTTTCAAAGGTGTGCTAAACATTTCTTCTCTTAGAACACCCCCACAGAATTTAAGCATCAGAAGTGCATCTTAATTTATTTCATCTTCATGTTACTAACTAGCCATGCTTAAATACACCTAAGAACCTTAACTATTCTTAATTTTACACCATCTCTGACTAATTGCCAACTGCTTAAAGGAAGCAATCTTGAGAGTCTCTCAAACTGAAGATGCCAGACTGCCACTCACCCGATTTCTAGATGTTGCTGAAGAGTAAAAAAACAAACATTCGGAAGGAAAGGAAAAAGATCCACACACACAAACCAGTCTCATTTGGATAAAATAAAGGCTATTAGAAACACAAGTGAAATGGGTTTCTAAGCTGTGAAATGCAGAATGGATGTATTCTTTCTAAAATTTTACTTTTCAGTCCATGTTGCAATACCACAGTCTGAACAACTTCGCAGTCCACTAACATGCTTGCACAAAAATGCAACAGCCAAAAGCAGCAGTGAAGGTTTTTTGACTTAAGTTAAACTTTTCCTCAACTATCACTTTTCATGTCTTGGCAGTTTTATCTCCACTACAGTAAGGAGGGTGGTTAACACCAATTTCCTTACATCAGACTCAGATTACACTGGCTGAAAAGATTGACCATTATCTTAATTTGAGGGTTTACAATAAGAAGGTTAAAACAAACCAGCAGCAATATATTCACTGCACAGCAAACATTTACCACATCAAAGAAAACATAGCTTTATAAAGAAAGCCCATCTGAACATTCATGGTTTCTAACAGAATCATTATTCCTCCAGAGACCTCACATTTTGCTTCTCTATACACCCTTACAGTACACTTATTCTGTTTAAGACAGAAGCGGATCTTTACCACATTTCCTCTGCTAACAGGATTTTTCAAATGAGCAACAAAGATCTGGAACAACTGGAGCTTCAGAAGAGAATTGTCCCATTACTAGTAGCAACAAACAGAATAGATCAAGCAGAGGAAAAACCCAAGTTCTACATCGAAATGACAAGTTACTAGGTTTAAAAATCACAGCCTAAAATCAAGACTCTGATGATGGTATATACATTTGCGGGTTTTATTATCTAACAATAACAATGTAATATTAGGAGCCCCATCTGAATTAACAGCTCCTTCTTCTTTTAAATCCTTTATTTCAAGAAACACAACAAGGTCAATTGAGTTATACAAAAGAAATACCCAGATGTAATTGGAAACCATGACTTTCACCATTTTCAGCAAGGCACTTCCTCAAACATACTATGAAATATTCATGGCCATATGAACAAAAAGGTGTATTTGACAAGACAAACTTTCACTTCCAAATTATTTTTTCATCTAGTCTTGTCTCTCATTGTTAGAGACCAACAGAAAAGACTTTTCCAGAGATTTAACTGTGCAATAAATACAGCATGAAGAATTTCTTTTTTAAAATTATCAAACAAAAGGCTTCCCATGTAAGAAACAATTTAAAAAAAAAAAAAGTTTTAAAAAGCAAGGAAAATGGAACACTCAATATTAGATTCAAAGTATGATCTAGCAACTGAAAGCACAGAAATGGAGAGATAATGTATAATGTATGTCTGACAGTAAACTGATCAGTAAGCAGAAGGTACCCTGGCATAAGCCACTGCAATACGGCAGTGAAAGACAAAATTCAACGCCAGGATACACCATGACAGGTTTTCCAGAAGAGACAAGGAAATATTTCAAGCAGCATTTAACTGTAAGTGCTTCAGCAAGACTTTATCAAGAATAGCACGCACCATTCTAGAGAACCTTGATTTAGAAAACATCAAATAGGCTTTCTGTATCTGGGGAAGAGATCAGGACACATCAAGTACTCTGTCATTTGCAAGAAGCAAGAGCACATCTACTTTGTAAACCATAGCATAAGCAGAGAAACTTGAGTCAAACCAAGCCAAGCTAGTGTCTGAACCAGACTGACTGAAGATGGAATACTACAAGACACCAGGCACATCATCACGCAGACATGACTATACTGCTTTTGTCTGAAAAATAATGCCTATGATTTGTGTTGTGCTACACAGGTATATGAGCTGTGCCTTCTGTTCAATACACTGTACAGAGCATTTACATGAAGCTTATTCAACTCTTTATTTTGTAGGGTGTAGGCCTGCTCTGTTTAAAAACAAACAAATCATTCAGTAATAAAGATATCAGAGAAGGGAAAGTTGCCTTTGTCAAACAGGAATGGCAGGAGACTAAAAAACACCAGATTGCTACTTGTTAATACAAGTCAGAACTAAAACAAATTTCCCAAAATTTCTTTACTTCTAAGGCAATCCAGTAGGTACAGGAAAAAAGAAGAAAACAAACTGCAAACACACAGAAAGAAACAGATGCAGATTATTCAGTCCATAAGATAACTTAAATGATGTGGTGAAAACCACAAGACATAACTGAATCAATACCTGCTTGCAGACACCAGCCCACTGCCCGCAAAAACTAGAAACAAAAGCTGATTCATATGCTTATTATTAGTTCATAACACTGTTCATGCAAAGAATTCATGGTCATTTGTAAATATCAATAAATATTTTGGATTGTTCTATATCTCTCAAGCCTGAAAGCTTCTCCAACTGTGAAAATACCACTTGTGAACTTTGAAACTTTTGAGTCAAGAATATTCAAAAGAAGTCTGTGGCATAGTGGAAGATAATTTGTTACAAGTTTTCCATGCTAAGCTACTGTGCAAACTAAGATTTAACTTTTTCCTTTTTTTTCATTTTTTCTTAAACTGCCCTTCAAATAAGCAGTAAGCAAGAGCTAATAAGCATTACTGTAGAACAGAGGTCAGCAAATTCTTTAAACTTCCCATTTTAGTTTGCAGATAAAAATACAGTTTTCCCATGTCATGAAGGCATTGCATTATGTAATACTTAAAAACTGTTTTGATTCTGAAAACAATTACTTTATGGCCACAAAAGTCTGCTTACACACACTGCTACTAAACGGGCAATGTATGTATCTTGCATCAAGATAGTTCAACATCTGTCCAGTTGGATGTCTCAGACAAACCATGATGTCTTCCTCAGCTAGAAAGTAACTTTTTTTTTTTTTATTTAACATACATGGCATTATCATCTGCCACCTGTGGTGTCTTCAGTCCAGCAAAGGAATCTGACCTAAATGCCTGCCTTCATCAATCTGGTTCCAGCAACAGTACTAGAATCCCCTCTTTCTGCCCCTTCAACCAGATGAATGACAAGGGCAACTTATGTCAGGTAAAGTAGGGCCTCAATTTTTCACAATTTCATTAAGAATATACCTTCTTCTGATATGATCCTAAGTCCAGAATGTGAAGAATCCCAATTTCTTCTACAATCATTAAATTATCCCAAAAGTATAAAACCTATTTTACTGCAGTTCAACTCAGAGTCAGGATGCCAGACCTGCTGAGAGAAGGATGTTAAAAGCTTCAAATGGTCAAACTAAATCTAGAGAAAAGAAGAAAACCCTGCTTCATCCATCAAAGGACAACTAGCAATACCCAAAATCTTGCCTCAAACTAAACTGGGGAAGACTTTGATGTGTAAGCCTTACCCCTTTCCAGTTAAGAATCACAGAGACATAGAAAAGCCTAGACTGGAAGGGCTTTCAGGCAATTATCTGGTTCAACCTTGTGCTGAAAGCAAGACCTTAGATTAGATGATCCAGGGTCATCCAAACTGAGTCTTGAATATTTCCAGCAGGGGAGATTTGACCCCTCCTCTAGGTAACCTACTCCAATGTTTAATTGTTCTTATGATGCAAAATCACATCTCCTGGCTGACTGAAGATGACAGTGAAGGCTTGTGAACACTATACTTGGATGGTAGCCCCTTCAAGCCTCAAAGCACCTAAGCACAATCCTTGACATGCATGAACTTTCTCATGTGTGCACTTGTCAAATGTGGGAGGGAAAGAAAATAGATTCACTAAGCTTTTATCTATGCTAGAAATAAATATTATGCTAAATATTAATATATTTTTAACCAAATCAATGTAAGTACCGGACCTGGCATACAAACAGCTGCAAGAACAACCACACTAAAATATATTTGGCTAAGAGGCACTCACTCTTTAGCACTTCAGCAAGAAGATTAATGTATAGAAACATTAGTCAGGGATATACACGTTTACAGTATTTTGGGCCACCCATGCCTTTAATGCAACTAAAAGGTTTTGGCAGTTGGCAAACTGCTGCCATTTGCAAACAGAAGTGATATTTATGCAACTTTATAAAACCCCAGCTCTTGGAACCATGCAAGGACTTAAAAATGCCCGCTTTCATCTTATAAGGATGTTCCTGATATTTACAGTAAAAGAGACAAGAAAACATGCTCTTAACAGGCTCAGGATTTTTGTGTGTGTGTTCTTTTTACATGCCCCCCCCCAAAAAAAAAAAAAAAAAAAAAAAACTCAAAATTTTACCTTCTAGAAACTCAAAGTGAATTTCCATAAAATAAGAACATATTTTTTTTGGCTGCACTGTTTCTCAACTGCTCTATGCATCCCTCATTTCCATTCCCCTAATTTACTACATAACCTCGCAAAAATGAGCAAGCCATCTAAACTGCAGGCATAAGCAGTGCAAGAACTTCCACTCAAGCAACTCTGTGCACAAAAAAAGCCTACTTGGTGATTTTCTCACAAAGCTGTTGTAGTCCTTCACAATGAAGATCAAAACACACACACGTACAACTAAGCAGTTGAGCCAAGCAAGTCTTGAAGAATAATTAGAGCAAGGGAATCCCAGGTGCCTGCACCAGCATTTCTAACTTGATTGCAACTTGGCTTGAGTTTTGCTATAGTATCATTGACAGTAACAGAGTTCTTCAATAACAGTGGTTTGATTAAAAAAAAATTTTAAAAAAAGTAGAATTTTGAAAGTTCAAGTATTTACTTACAAGTGTCTTAGCTCATACACAGAAAAGCACAATGAACAATGAAGATTTCAGCAAGCATCTCTTACACTCTTACAGAGCTCTCTACCATTCTTTCAATGCAAACACATCAAGAAGTCCTATACACCAAACATTCATCTTCTCTGTCCAATTTACAAAGGTCCATACTTACACTATATTATATAAGCAAACTGAGACAGACTAGATGAGCACTTTGTCCACTAGTGCAATAAGATGCTGAAATTCAGGCTTGCCTTTAAGGCTGCCAATCTACCACACTTAGTTACAGCCATTCTTCATAACACAGAACTAAAGAGGAAACCAATGCAAAAGCTCATCAAAAGCCATGCTTAATAAACCATCTACATTTAGTACAAAAATCAGTTTTAAACAACACTAGACTGAAAGGCAGAGCTGCCATCCGGAGAGCTCTTGAAAGGTCCAGGAGATATGCTGACCGTGTTGATCATGACATTCAGCAAGAACAGATGCAGGCTCTTTCAACAGATGCAGGCTCTTTCACCTGGGACAGAATAAGCCAATACAGCAGTAAAGACTGGAGGCCAACTGGCTAGAAAACAGCTTTGTACAAATGGATCTATGGGTTTGGATGAAGAAGGCAAACACAGTGTATTTAATAAACAGTTTTCGTTCTAGATCTTGAACTCTCCACCACCTTAAACAGGGAAATGCAGAAAACAAACCACAAAAGACAGAATCTACACCAAGACATTATTACACACATTTTAAGTTTTCTAGAACAAGCAGTACTACGAAAACAGAAAAAAGGAACAGATAGCCCTTGTCTCCAAAACGTGAACTAGTGAATCAAAATACGGTCGTTCACTAACAAGGACTGACACACCCTTGCAGAAAAGCATAGGCTGACAAAAACAATTATGAAAGCCTCAACATACTTTGCGAAGTCTAAGTTCCTTGACCCTATCACCTGGAAACAGGTCTGACAAAAGTCAGTTTCAACAGGGTTCAGCTTCTGCGGTTTTCTAAAAGACCCTCCTCGCACCCAGAACTCTTTGGCTGCACTCTTCATTATTTTCAAGAAGCTGAGTGCTCCCATTCAGAATAAAGATGAAGCTTTAATAAAGGTAAAAATGCAAAAGTCAAATCATGCAGAATCACTGCCTATCCAAGAAAGTTACAAACATTTGGCTCCTTGAAGTATGAAGATTTGTAAGTTATTTCTACTTTAAAAATAAAACAGTATTGCTCTAAAACAGGCTTGGATAAGAATTTTTTAAATTACATTTTATTTCAGTATTGCTGTTCTCCCAATGTCTCAGTAATACTCATGAATCCTGAATATAACCACACACCATTGCATTCTACAGATTCATCAAGAAATTTTCTTGGCTTAAACATGCATTTGTTAAAACATATTTTTAAATATCAACTCTTATATTCTCCCTGACTACCACTTCTGAAAATATTTTGTTTAAACTTTATTATCTTACTTGCTTCTGCAATTTTATTAAATTCTTTTGAACTATTTTTGCAATATTGAAAATTCTAGCCCCTCATCAACTTCATCAAATAGAGACACCTAAACCAATTGTTATCTTGCTTTAAATACCATCTGATGTTTCCAGTGAGGAAGAAATGCAGATAACAGAGTGCAAGACAGGCAGACCTTTATGAAATCCATCACTCCTATAAAATTTTTTACTTGTATATTAAACGGTACTCTGCTATCTAGAAACCCTCATAACTGATACACTGGAGCTAAAATTTGTAATTATCTCTCACTGATTACATAATTGCCATAATTACTACCACATACTACCCATAAAGCTTTTTTCTGGAAATAAAAAGTTACTGATACCAACTCTCCCTCTTCCCAAAACCACAAAAATAGACACAATTTGTCAAACAACTGTTATGGGTTAACAAATATTTTAGTAAGATTTGTTATAACAAAACGAAACAACTAAACAAAACACCAAAAAACCCTCTCACAATGCCTATGCTGTTTGTTGGATTTCATTAAGAAATAGGACAACATCCAAATTCACCACCTTAAGTTGGAAATATCAGTTTGTGTTGCCATTTACAGAAGCTATTTTGCAGCCAGTCAATACCACAAAGATCAATAAGCCCAATAACAGGCTTTCTTCCTAGACCTTTGCAAATAACACCATATTAGCATAAAAAGCAGACAGTAGAAGATTGCATATTAGCTGCAGTTTTCAACATGACTACATAAACATTTGATGAACAATAAACAATTCATCTTATTTATTTAATTGAATCATTTCAATTTGCTCACCAGGAACTATATACTGCCATGTAATCCTTCTGCTTTCTGGGATGCATGGGAGCGTGACACCTTCTGTTTGGTTTAAACCACAAATACTTCAAGGACACCCTCCAGCACCACAGTCTCAATCTCTACCTGGGCAATAAATGTCCCCTGCTGAACTGTAGGAAAGGCATGCCATCTTGCAGAAAGTGTTCCCATTGCATACATCTTTACAATTTAGACAGTCTTTCTTGAAGCTGTTAAGCAAAACATTTTGTTAAATGTCACACCAAGTGCATTCCATGATATGGAATGTACGTGGTGTCCCTGCAGAAACCACAGCCTCCCACCACAGCTGTAGATTTGAATGTTCCTTTGTGCTCCTTGTTTAGAAAAAAGGACAAAAATACTTATTTTTTTACAAAAGTAACTAACTCCATGTTATGCACCAAAGCAGCAGCTTTGTATTTGCAAATTTACTCAGTTTCCCAGTCTTACAGGGTAGCAAAACAAACCAAGTGCCAAACACTATCACATGCCCCAGAAAAGTCTGTGTTCCATAAATATGTAACAGAACATTATCAGTGATCTAGCCTGGGCGTCCACATATCCTTATACAACATGCAGACTCCATAAATGGTACTTTAAAGACTAAATTACATTAAAAGCATGCACAAAAATCTGTATTCAGAACTCCACAAGACATTGTCTATAAGCATTTGTTAAGTGCCCATTTTTAAAAACAAAAGCTTAATGCTCTTCCAACGACACCAAAATAGGTGCCATTTAGTAAATTGCTAATTTTTTCTATCTCTGTCAAAGGAGTTTTGGCATAATAACTTAATTTCAAAATTCACTTGAAATCCAAGGTAAGCTTTCACAGATAAAACTATTTAACTTTGATGATACATTGTTTTTATTTGACTGGAGCTATTTTAGCTCTGCTCAGGGATGTGACAGGCATGAAAAGCAAACGTTAGGTAAGACGTATTTTAAGTGAGGGAATGTAAAAAAAATAATCAACATAAATTACTTCAGCTGGGAAGTATATAAACCAAACTCTTAAAGGACAGCTGTCTCAAGGAATGTCTAATCTCCTGAGAGATCTAAATTGTTAATATGTGCTCCACTCATCCCAATCTGTCCTGCAGTTCCACTGAATGTATACTTTTCTGAAGAGCTTACATCCAACTAAGATGCCATTGCTCCTGAAAGGAAGAATCCCACTTCTTGCCTTCCCCATGCTTCCTCTGCAGCAGCACTAGTGCTTGTGCAGCCATGCAATAAAGTGAAGGGCAAATTACTTAGCTGAAATCAGTCTCCTACAGCATGTGTACTTCAGCTAGATCACAGAAGTGAGCTGGAGCATCACACTGCTAAAAAAGTGTTCCAGGACTGGTCAGGAAAGGGCTGCAAAGATACAGCAGAAATGTTAGCATCCCTTTCACTGACAGCTCATTTTTTAGATTAATTTAAGCCCTTTCTAAAACTTAGGTTGTCTATTCATATTCCTCTCATTCACAGCGATCAGGATAGGACTTCGCAACTTTTTCTTCTAATGAAAGTGAAAAGGCTGAATTAATTGGCCTCTAACTCAGTCATGCAGTAATCCAAAACTCACCAAAATCTGCAACCTTCAGATTAGACTTTTAATGACCTGGAGTGGTGAAAGCACATCCTTTGTTTTTCTTGTCCTTTGTTTCTACAGAAATGCTCAGAAATGGGCACTTTAATCCCTTTGACTCTTCCACTCCCACAGGCTGCATATAAGTAGCCCACTGTCTGGTGGCAACAACTCCTTCAACCAGCAAATAATAGCCCCCTAACAAAAAGAGTAACCTAAGAAAGAAATTAATTCCAAATTTTAAGAAGCAAGAAGAACTTTTACAGGGCACCATTTAAAACTTCTCAGAATAAACAATGTGCACACCTAGGATGGGGTACAGGGAGTGGACTTGGGAAATGGCACCAAACAGAAGACAAAAGTACAAAACTACCCACGGTCAGTTGCTTTCAAAAGTGTTGGTTCTTTTCCCCATGCTTTTATAACCTGAAAAAGGTAAACAAAGACAACTACTGAAGGAAAAATGAGGAAGCGTCTTTTAATAATGTAACTTCCATGCTTTATTCCGACTTTAATAACTCTATTTCTTTGTCTTTCACTTAGAAACTGCCACTGACAGCTGCTTGGAATCTGAAAGCTCATAGCAGCTATTGTCACAAATAAAAAGCAAAACTAGAGACTTTGTTGAACAGCTTACAGGCAGAATACGTTTTAGAGCCAAACTGAACATTGAAAAACAGCTCAATATCTGAATATGTGTCCAGACTCTATTTAGCATCAAAATTTAGATTAATCGCAGATGCTATCACAACTATGAGCAAACTCCTCAAAATGTAACAACACAGAGCAACTACCCACTTTGAAATAGTAACATGAATTTAAGAAAGACAGCACTTTAGATGTCAACTTTAAGATAGATGAAGTTGCCCAAGAAATGCTTTTCTTCTGCTCCCTTCTGTTAGAGCCTTCAGGATCTGATTACGTTAGTAACATCCAAGAACATAAAGGAACTGGACACCATTAGAACTATCTATGCCAAATCTGAAAACTCATTTTAAATAGTTAAACTGGTATCACAAGAACATCTAGCCAAGGAGCATTTATCCATTTTCTAAGGCAGGATGGCAGCTTGTGCTAGATCAGCAGTGAGTACAGTAGTGCTCTATAGCAGGACTCCAATTTGGAAAGAATTTTTAAAAAGAAGGCATAACACACTGTGGAACTTCCAAATACACACAGGGGGAGTACACTGAATTATAATCTGAGTATTTGATTCTATCTGTAACAAAGTCACCTTGAATATTTGGAGTTGGTTCAAACTTACAAACAAACCAAAACATTGGTCCCCACACTGAAGGAAAAGATGTCTAAACATACCTAGTTTGGAATGGCACTGTTTAACACATTATTAATCAAAAAAATCTGGGGCAGAGAGAGAAAGGAGGAATCTGAAAGGAGAGGAAGAAGAGAGGATGGGGTAGGAGACCAAAGAAGAAGCAAATAGAGAACAACAAACACTCTGCCTGATAATAAATCTTACTCAATATACCTCCCACTTTCACCTTATTTTTCCCGACAAAGATGCATGCATACACGTAACAAGCTTAAATAAAAACTGCGCAAAGCTTAATTAAAAATAGAAAAATATTGGGTTTAAGACAGTTCCCCAAATACCTTTCTGTCCCTTACTCACTTATTCTCGACCTTTTCAAATTGAAAACAGAACTGTACTGGCAACCTCAGGCCTTGCTACAATTTCCACATACCTTGAAAACTTAATTCTTTATCAAGATGTTTGCTATGCTAAAGTACATAGACCAGAAATCATATTTCCTTTAAAATATACTGGTTTACAAGGCAGAACTCTGACAGTCAAGAGCTCCCAGTTTCTCACAACCATCAGCACACTGCATATTTGACAGACTATTGTTTAAAGTTCACATGAAGAAAAAGATAGATGATGTGAGCTTACCTCAGGTAACAGAAAGTTTCTAGAAAAAGTCAATGCATGGGATTTAAAGATTACAAAATAAAGCCTTCAGTTATCATTCAATGGATGATCTAAATATGCTAATTTATTAGCGCACAAGTAAACATGGTTCTTCAAAGTTTTCCTCTCTCTCCCACACAATTTTTGCCTCCTATCTTCACATTTATTTGCTAATACTCACTGTTTATGGGTAACTCGGTAGGAAATCCATCAGAAAGGAGGACACACATTCTAGAAAAACATATGCAAGGAGGACTCTCTAGAGGGAAAGGTTGTGGATCTCAGAAGCAAGGTAAAGAGATGAGTACCTCAGTAACCATTTTAGGAGCACAATGAGCACATCCATAGCTACACAATTAATAAGAAGAAATGCTATAAAATATCCTGCTCCTTTACACTGCAACATTTTCCTGTAGGTTTCTTTCTACAAGTAGCGCCAGTCAGTACTGTTCTGACTGACTGATACTATTCCATCTTTCTCTGATTCTTGATTTTCTTGTCCTGGAGGGCTACTCAGTGCGGGCAACTGAGGTCCAGCGCTTTGCAATGTTAAGTCAGATCACTGTTTACACATTCCTACATTTCTTCTGTGTAGCTAATGAATGCAGTATCTCCACTACTTTTTCAGCTGATTACAACTCAGATAACTGAATGGAACTTTTGAGGCAAACATAATTAGAGTTAATTATATTCACATGATGCAACAATTTATGGGCACACAAAACCTCAGCTACTGCAACAATTACACAGACCTAGCAAATTCTAATATGCAAAGCAACAAGTATACTACAGTGATATTAAAAGAGGTAAGATAGGACAAAGATGAACATCAGTATTACCACAAGGCATACTAATCTAAGCCATAGCAAGGTAGTTTATCTAAGTCTTGAACAAAAAATTACATGCATGCATACAAAACCAAAACCAACGCACTACCTTTCTACAAAGTTTTAGACAAGGATCTAACTAGCTAAGAAATACTGTCCTGAGTTCAGCAGTAGCAGTCATTTTTCTCCTTCTTAGCAGCTGGTGCAGTGCTGTGGCTTTGACTTTCAGCCTGGGAACAGCGCTGATAGCAACGATATTTTTAGTTACTGCTCAAATGTTTAGTCTGACCGAGGGCTTTCTGAGCCTCATGCTCTGCCAGGGAGGAGGGGAAGCCGGGAGGAAGCAGAGACAGGACACCTGACCCAAACTGACCAAAGAGGTATTCCACACCACAGCACGTCATGCCCAGGATATAAAAACTGGGGGCAGGGACCTGGAAGAGTTAGTTCACTGCTCAGTCGGGCGGGGTATCAGTTGGCAGGTGGTGAGTGGTTGTATTCTCTTCCCTTGTTATTTCTCTTATCATTATTATTATTGGTGGTAGTAGCAGCTTTCATATATATGGTGTTATTAATTGTTTTGTTATGTTCTGTTACTTCAAGTGTTGTAATTGAAAGCCATTCGTATATTTAAGGATACACATAAAAGATATTTAGTTCCAGTCAAACAGATATTTTCTCCAGGTTAAATAAAACTTTTCTCCATTTCTTTCTCCTTTTTAAAACCCTGGACATAGAGGAACCCACACACATAGAGGATTTTTCAGAAGTACTATGCTCATGGTTAAGTACTGTGCCCTCTACACTAATTTTGTCCACAACAGAATGTCAGCATATGACATATTTAAAAGCACTGCAAGTATGAACATGTGCATCGTGGCCAAATTAAGGATTTGGCCCCAGCTTTAAGCCACAAAGTAGACATGTTCTACTTATATCCTATAATGCTATATTGTTTGTTTTGATCACTACTGTATTGTTTTCAATGCCAAGTAATACAGTAACCATAACACTAAAGTGGAGATTAATGTTTACTCATTCACACACCAGTTAACAGTCCAATAATCTCATAAGAATTTCTTGGAAAAGCTCATGTCCAAACATTCTATGTTTAGGAAGAGTCACTCACATTCTGTACACAACCCTCCATAATTATTTCCCTCTTCTGTTACAAAGTGCAAACAAGTAAAAATTTCCTGGGCAGCACATACACACATCATTCACTGTTCTAACAGTTCAAAAACATAAAAAAACCATGTATGACTTAAGATGTTTCAAACAAACGTTTTTCTAAAGAAGTTATGATATTAAATTCTCTATTATGAAAAATATCCAGCCTATAGATTACAATCTGTTCAATAATTCACCGTTTTAGCTGAAGATAGTATTTTCCAAAGCCATTCTGAAGGCACCAGAAGTTAACCATCTTGACTTGAAAAGTGCCATTTACATTACATATGCAAACAAAAGCAATCATTGTCTTGTCTGAATAAGGCTGACTGCAAATACTTTACACTACAAAAGGCCCTTTATTGTACCATCCAAAGAGCTTTATTAATTTGAAGTAACCATGAAGTTTTAATGGAACTTCTGCAGAATCTAATGCTTGATTTGTTGGATAGGTCTCTGATGGAAATATTTACTATACTAGCAACATCTGTGTAAAAGCTTACCATCCAAAACATGATTTCTGACCTGCACGGGTTCTCCTTGTGTATGGAGACAACTTCCGCAGTTCTACACTGATGTAAATGTTAAGTTCTGTCATTTCTACACGTGCATGTGTGGGAAGAGGGAGGGTATGCTTGTTTTTAAGTACAGCTAGCAAAACCTGTCATGTGTCCTACACTCTAGATTTAGGACAGAAGGGTTTTTCAAAAGTGTTAGTGGCAATATGAGTTCCAAGTCATGTATGTATCTGCAGGAAAGTATGCCTCTTGCAGAGGTGTATGCCTTTGGATTTCCACCAGCTTCCCTGCAGTTCAACACCAATTTATAGCAGAATTTATAGAGGAAAACAACAGAGATTCCATGAGTAATCCAATCCAAACCTCAATTAAGACTTTCAAAACAGTAATTACTTGGTGCCAATTATGACAGTACTTTTTATATGAACATGTCTTATAAATCCAAGAAGGGCTAGCCAAAGACTGCAAATACTTGGCCTTTATTCATTCAACAGAATCTCTCTAAAAGCAGGTATAACCCCAAATCCCCTGCAATTTTCTACATTTTTGATTGCTGCCCCTAACACTGTGAAAAAAACAGAGCTTTAGTTTGGAACTAGCTATTTTTGCATTTCTACACAAAAACAAGCTAGAAAGGTTTTAAAATAAACATCAGTAAAATTTACATCAGTAAAATGCTTTTAATTGCCAGCCTAGTGTTAATAAACTCTAACAACTGAAACCCTCTTCCTTAAGTGTAAGCAACAGGAGTTACCAGCACTTGCACTTTCTTATTGCAAAAAGATTAAAATTCTTCAAGAACCTCAAATGAAGAAACACTGCGGAATTGAGTTCCAAAAAAGAAAAAACATAACAAAACCCATTCAGGTTTGCTCCCTCCTCTTTCAAAGCACACGCATTACAACAGTGTTTGCACAAACTTTTTAAAAAAAGCCAGCGAGGTGAATTTTCTTTTAAAAGAAAACAAAAAAAAAAAGCAATGAAGTAATGTGATTATTGGCAAGCCAGCCTCAAAACCAAGCACATCATATAAAAAAGCACATAAATCTCAGGGAAAATATACAACACAATTTGAACAATTCCCAATGGAAAACTATGTCAGCAGAATAATTAATGTTTCCCATAACAAACCATGACAAATCCAACTGAATCGCATTATTAAAAAAAAGCATCCCCATTATTTAATTGTTGTACAGAAATTATTGGTGTCACCTTACACCTCCTCATAAAGCATTCAGAAGGCTTCAACCATCCTTCACATTATCATTCAGACATGAAGGAAAACCAAATGATAAAACCACAGTTGCCTGTTTCCCTGATGCAGAGCATGTCGCTAACTTTTAAAGGCACGATTTCAGTACAATTTTGACTTATGAATTGGAGTATTTTAGTATGCTAACACAATAGCAAAAAATGCCAAGTGACTGAAGTAAATAAAGCTAAAGGTATTTCCATAACTACTGTTTTTACAGGCAGAGACCTGATGTTATCATCTTCGAAGCTAATAATGCATGGGTTGGTATATTAGAGAAATGTTATTTTTTTATTTTAAATGTGAATTTGGTGGAGAATAGATTACATTAAAACCATCCAGCCAAATTTTGCTGCAATAGACTTTTTGGATCAACTTTTCAAATTATCTATGTTGTTTTTCTAGTATTTGTTAATGTCTTCATCCCAAGTTTGGCCCACCAACCTAAGAGTGTGAGCTTAAATTGCCACATTCTACAAAATAAACAAACAAAATCCTACCACAATTATGTTTTGTTTTCAGTGAGACTGGAAAACCCCTGAAGATTAGTTGAGCTGGCATGACAAACTGAACCTGCCAGAACAATTCATCTGGTTTATATGCTGTTCCTTGCAGCCATATTTCCTGAGGAATGCTCAAAAGCAGGCGTATTCCAACTTGGATAAACTCTTCTGGCATCCTACACCTGCAACTCTTTCATGAGTAAACAGTCCTCTTACCACATGACAAGTTTCAGAATCAAGATAAACAACTGAAGTACATGAATGTACCCTCTCACCTGAGAAAAGCCCACACTGGAGGATGCCTCTGTGTTGTTTAAGAGGATATGCACCCACAGGTTACAGGCACATGCATGTCCCAGGCACTTGTGATGAAGCAATCTAATGCATACATCCTCACGCACAAGGAGGAAGCAACTGACATTGATAGGTCTTCTAGGGCTTACTGAAACTGTGGCTTGCCCCACTACAAAGGGTGAGCATCTGAATTAAACAGCAGGTTGAACTTACTATGCACAGGTTTTTTCTCATTTATAGTATCACTGATCTTCAGTGATAAAATGCAAACTCCACGAAACAGCATGATGATATCTTGCACTATTTAAAGTACTTTATGTTGCTGTGTTTACAGTACATTTCACCTAGTTTCATTACTCCTGTATTTCATATAAACAGAACAAAAGGATTAACTGTTCTTATAATCACAGTCTTCCACACTGAACCACATGATTTCGAGTTACTGGTTCTAGAAGGAAAACAGTTTTGCATCCTATTTTCTTCAATGCCCAACTTACTTCCTTGCAATCAATACTACGTAGATCACTTAAATAAACTTCACCATACACAAAATACTGAATCTAACACAGCTCTACTATGAACTCTCAGGCTTTATGTAATTACAAAACTCATTCAACAATTCCATGTAAACTAGGAAAACAAAGATCTCAGACTTTCTTCATTATGAAACTAAGGAGCTTGGCGAAATAATGTATCATTTCAATTCTGTTTTCAAGATTAATTCATCCAAAGTGAGACATTTCAAAGCACGTTTATTCCTTAGTACCTGTACGCTAGGCACCAAAACTGCCCTCTTGTGGCACAG
Organism: Psilopsiagon aymara; assembly: GCA_024733675.1. Taxonomy (NCBI): domain Eukaryota; kingdom Metazoa; phylum Chordata; class Aves; order Psittaciformes; family Psittacidae; genus Psilopsiagon; species Psilopsiagon aymara. Next base: position 24,703 of record JANRGW010025418.1, read on the forward strand.
CAGAACCCTGCAGAGCCCACCCTCGGGTTTTTCAATGCAAGTTTTATGATAAGACTGTATTACTCAGGGCTTATTTTGAAACTAAAATGAGAAAGGAAAGATTGTAATAAGCTAAACTAGAACTGCTGGCATTGTTCAGAGTCTCCATTAGTTCCTGAACCCAGCTTCTCTATGTGGTTCTTTCATTTTCTGTTTTTTGAGTGTTAGTGTGAGAGCATCTGGTCCCTCCCGTAAATCTAAGCATAATCAAATTCCTGGTGAAAGCTGTTCCGGGAACAGAGCACTGCCACTTCGGCATATGCCCTGGGTTCAGCAGTAGCAACCATTTTTCTCCTTCTTAGTAGCTGGTGCAGTGCTGTGGTTTTGACTTTCAGCCCGGGAAGAGCACTGAGAACACGAATGTTTTTAGCTGCTGCTTAGAATGTTTAGTCTGACCAAGGACTTTCTGAGCCTCACGATCTGCCAGCGAGGAGGGGAAGCCAGAAGGAAGAAGAGACAGGACACCTGACCCAAACTAACCAAAGAGTTATTCCATACCACAGCACATTATACCCACTGTATAAACTGGGGGCAGTTATCCAGAAGGACAAGATCACTGCTCAGGTCGGGCTGGGTATCGGTGGGCAGGTGGTGAGCGGTTGTACTCTCTTCCCTTGTTATTTCCCTTATCATTATTATTATTGGTGGTAGCAGCAGCGGTTTGTGTTACACCTCAGTTACTGGACTGTTCTTATCTCAACCCATGGGAGTTACATTTTTTTGGTTCTCCTCCCCATCCTGTGGCAGGGGACGGGACGACAGGGAGGGAAGAAGGGCTGGGGTAGGGGGTGAGCTAACAACATTGTGGCAGATTTACGGCTGGGCTTAAACCACAGCAGGAATCTGCGCTGTTTGAATCTTGTATTAGAGAATATGTGGGAAAACAATTTCACTGGGAAATATCTGTGCACTTTGCCATCTCCAACAATAGGCAACAACTTGCAAGACTGCTTCACTCTCGTCCCCTTAGATCACAGATTCTGAGAAATGTATCACTGGACATGAGAAGAAAACCAAAAGACAACTACAGACACAGACAACTATCGAGCAGATTTATTCTCCCACAGAACAAAGCTAGCCCACGACAAACTTCAGTTAACAGAAAAGTGATGGTGATGGCCACAGTTGCCTCATTTGAAAGCAGGATCTTTCACACAGGTTTTATTTTTGCTGCTTTTTAACTCTTAGTCTGCCAAAAAAAAACCACTAATTTAATGGTTCATTTGCAAGCAAATCTAAAGGAAAAAACACTAAGAGAGCCTTTCAACTGAGGCCAAACCACAACAGGCACTAAAATCTTAATTCCTAGCCAGGGGAGGGGGGAGTCTTGCATCTACATCTTGCGTCTACAATACAGCATAGTTAAGAGCACATTCTTTAACAGATCACTCCTGGTTGCATTTTCCCACCCGATGGCAATTCGGGCTACTTGGGCAGCCAGCCAGATTATTCATGAGGATAGTCACTAACAGCTTGTTTCCATCGTCCTGCTCCCCTGAAAACAGCCGACTGTGAAAGGTGTTACTTTGTGTTTGAAAGACACAGTTCAAGTAGAGAACAATTGTTTGTAAGCACAGGAATACCATATTTTAGCTGCCAGTTAATTTGCAACAACCCAGAGCACGGTCATACTTCACGGATGCTTGCTCGTAACAAGCACTCAGAACGAGCTGGTGGGGGTATACAGACAGCACTGCGCAGCGGCAGTGGATAGGCAAGTTTGAAAGTGTTAAAACTGAGGGAAAACAAAAAACCCACCGCATTTTGGTCAGACAAAAAAACATTCAGCCAGTATTTCTACCTCAGTGCAACAGTTAAAAAAACAGGAAAAAAAACACATAACAGTTTCACAAGCTATTATAAATCTAAAATTCCACTTGGAATAGTCAGACAATAGAAAATAACAAAACATTTTAATTATTTGAGTATCTGAAACTTTATCTTTTCAGAGAGAAACCATTCATGTGTGGTTTATACAAAGGTATTTGCATAGTTTAAAACTGAAATATCAAGTTCCAAGAAAAATTTTTTAGATTCTTGTTATAAAAGAATGTCTTTTAAAGCAGTCATTCAACCATTAATGAAATCACTGTTACTTCACCTGTAAGAGCACAGATATAAACTTTAAAAAATTAAATCCTTTTTGACAAGTGTCACTGATCTTTTCCTCAGAACTCGCATTGCATGTAGCTTAGATGCAAGACATCCTATGAGGAGTCAGATATATGCACTGAGCCCATATTTTTGCAGCAGTCTGGGCCCCCCAGATTATAGAAAATTTCACACAATGGTCATGGAAACACACATATTGCTGACACTGAACATTAAGTGCAGATTCCTCAGGACAAAGCCCTGCTAGCCGTGCTGCTAAGCTGCTTGGACAGTTGAGAAAACACACAGGATTATGGTGACAGAGTTTACCAACACAGCATGACAACATGGGAGATGAGCAGGATTTGAGGTATTTTTTATCATTCTGCTCATGCAGCATTTCCAGTTAAGATTCTCAAAGGGAAAACCAGGAGTCACTAAGCTGCATTCATCCAGGTACCACAGCCCAGCAGAATTTTATAATTTTTTTTTTTTTTTTTTTTTTTTGTACAACCAGGCTTTTCATCCCTTTTTAAACCAATAAATCACCATTTCCTCCCAGAGTTATCCTAGCTTATGTCAACTTCTACATCCTTGTCTTGCTACCTAAAAGGAAAATTAACTATCACTCAGTAAAACAAAGCCAACAAAGCCACAGGAATATCTACAAACCCAGTTATCTGGTCAAGATCCCAACCTATCAACGCTGCAGTCCATACAGCTGTATGCAGTTCTCCTCCACTGCCTGCAGAATATAAGAAAAACATGCATGCACACACCCCCATATAAAAGAAGCAGTATAGGCTGCAGAAGAAAAAAATCAGCAAGTTTCCTTATTACCTTAGAATAGCTGTTAAGCCACACTTAAGATAGGAAGGGAGAAGTCTCCAGTCAGTATTATGCAGCCATGTGAGGCTTCCTCTTCAATCAACCTTCCTCAGGAATATACAGACAAAAATTCCTCTCTCCATAATTTATCCCAAATTACTAACACAGTGATGCCTTAGGATGTCTGCAGCTCTCTTAGTCTCTGTCTTCTGACCCTGGAAGGAAATTCTCCATCTCTGTACCCACCCATCTTGACCAGGGCAAATCTCCCCTCCAGTGCACCAGCCTACCCATTCCGGCATAGAACATCATTTCCCAACCCCTACAGGAAATAACTCCTCATAACCCGTGAGCACTTGAATGCTAAGAAGGTCTGTCATTTACAATTTCACTTCAGTGTATGCATGTTTAAACAAATGGCATTGATTACACAGGTCACAAGTACCTTGGTTCTCCTGAACCCTTTCCCATCAGTTATAGTATTACACCATTCCTAGTACCGATTGTGTAAAGAAGGCAAGTATTCAGCTACTATAGGCCCCTTAGTTGTTTGCAGCTACTCTGAGCAATTAAGACAATACAGTATACAGCATATCCCTATACAAATCAACTTCAAAAAGGCAGCTGTGACATTTAAGATAAGCTTCTTTAGCAGGCAATCTAAGGAGAAGCCTATATAAAAAACCCCTCACATTATTATTACTATGTACTAAGCAGTAGCCCACTTGAGTGGGTTGGTCTGCCTTTTTTCCAAACCTGCAAATAGCTGCATTCAACTGCTTTTCTTATAGTCGTTTAGAAGTTTATTTCCAGAGAAGCATTACCCAAACTTAAAGCTGGTTTTCATGCCCTATAGAAACTGTTTTCAACACCAGGGGTGGGGCGTAGGAGGTATCAACTTGAGAGCTAGAAACCTCTGAAGGACAATCTGAAACACAACAGGAGAGGAATAAATACAAAGTCCTTCCTCTAATTGTTACACCTATCGACAAGAAAATAGCCATCCTCATGATTATCTACTTCAAAAATTAAAAATTAAGCTTCACTGTGAGAGTGACTCAAGTCTGATTATCGAGTTAGTGAAAAGAATCTTTACCCTAACCAATGGTAAAGGCCCATGCTTTGAAAATGAAAGGAAAACAACAGAACAACATCTGCAAGCTAAAAGTTTACTGTAAATCTTGGACTGACCTTTTAGTAGCTGAAACAGCATAAATTCCAGGAAAGACTTATGACAGAATTGCTTCACCATTTTCCAAAGCTTTTGAAAAAGAGATACAACTTGTTTTTTCCTAGCATCATGAAAAATAACCATTACAGAAATATTTCCTCAAAGCCATTTGTCTCAATAAGTAGCATATTTATGATGTTTGACAAAGATAGCAAGTGTTTGCCTCTCAGAAGATTTATTGATCCAGCATGAGATACAAAGAAACCCTCCACTAGACAGCATGTGACCTGCTTGAGCCTTTTGCCCGGGGAGGAGATGCTACCTACATCATTACAAACCTCTTGTAACATAAATGCACTTTGATACAAAGTGATTAAGTAGAGAGAATAACTTCACTGCCCAGATCTTCCAAGAAGAGAAGCCTGCATCTTTCTTAAAGAATGGAAGCCACTATAAAAGCAACTTTAGGTAGAATGACAAAGATAAATTATAATAATATTAATTTTTAATAATTATTTTTAACAACAATTTTCATCATACAGCCTT
>JANRGW010025419.1:0-25453 GCA_024733675.1 Psilopsiagon aymara
GAAGGGTGGTGGGGGGTGCACTGGCTTGGTCGGGCTGAGTATATGTGGTGAGCTGTTGTATTCTTTTCCCTTGTATTTCTCTTGTCATTATTATTACTAGTGTTAGCAGTAGCGGTTTGTGTTATACCTTAGTTACTAAAGTGTTCTTATCTCAACCTGTGGGAGTTGCATTCCTTCGATTCTCCTTTCCATCCCTCCAGGAGCAGAGGGAATTAAAAGGGGGAAGTTAGTGAACAAACTGCGTGGCTGATTTATGACTTAAACCATGACAATTTGTTACCGTGGTTTACAACAACAAGGTCCTAGCTCATGGAATCTGGGAAGGAATGAATACCCAAGTGAAACTAAGATATTCTGAGGAAAAAAAAAAAAAAAAAAAAATTAAAAGGAGAAAAAAGAAAAAAAAAGAAAAAGAATAGAGAGAGGAAAAAAAAAAGCAAGCGCTCCACAAAATACAACTGAAAGGTTTACAGAGTCCACCTTCTAAAAGTATCTTCTATCATAAATTAAAATTAAATTCTATAAACAGAAAGCAAAAAAAAATTACCTATAATTAAAAAAGTAACTGTTAGGTGCTTTCTATTCTTAAAATAGTGAAGTGAAAAGTTCAAAATGAATAAATGTTCTTTTGAAATGGAGACGAACAGAGAAGTTGAACCTCTTAGAAACTTCTGTTTTAAGTATTCCTTGATTGTATATCTGGGTCAAAGGATAGCTCTGCATCTAAGGCACTGGTCTTCATGTTTGTACGCATGATCTTTGGTTCTTGATGTATCACTCAGTAGCATGGTTTGATAACCAATTAGCTTTGCTTAGAAATTTTGTTTAAAATAAAGGACCGTTTTTGGTTACAATTTGCAGTGTAACTTCTCTCTTACTTTCTTGAACACAGGGTCAGTGAACATGCTAGAAAGACTCTATTTTTTTTTTTTTTTTTAATTCCTCATCCATTAGGAAAAAGGACAATGTTTGCTTTTAAATCATAGGAAAAACTGAATAATATAGTTTATCATCACAGAGATAAATCTACTGGAAGAGTGCTTAGATGACAGGTTGAAGACTGACATATGTAGCAATGAAAACTGTCAGCATGTTATTTTCTAAAGGAAAAAAAAGCAGTCAAAAGCCTGTATACATGTCTATACCTCTAAATGTTTTGGGAACATGTAATTAGAAGAATGTGATAAATTCATTCAATCTTGCCTCAAAAGCTGGATTACTCTAAGTGAAAGTTTCAATCCCTTTAATAATCTGGAAAAAAAGTTAAAAAGTTCTAGCAAACCTTTTGATTAGATTGCATGTTCCTTTTGAGTAATGTCATTAAGCATAAAATACTTCAGAGGATACCTTGAATTAGTGTAAAGACAAATGTTCTTAATACATGATTAAATAAATTTTCAGGTATATTTCCTCAATTTTTATGAATTATTTTGTAGCATCATATTTTGAAATATTTTGGTCATATCAGACTGGCCAATTAGACTGCCTTTCTGCTTATTGTAGAGAAATAAAATGACCTATTCTATGTCTCTTAAGTTAAGGAGGCTCACTCTGAAGGCACTTGCTTTTCCTCCACTGGCTGTAAAGAAAGTCACAATGACTAACTTGTATATACATTATAGATAGCTGTAGTTAGAACACATGCTCTAACACTTTGTGCCTGAACTTTAAAGATGCTGGTGGACCTAAAAAATCTATCCTTTGGGTACAAACTCTTAACTTTTTCCTGTGTCCTGTGACTGAACTCATGTGCTGTTTCTATACAAATAACTGCAAAAGGCATGCTTACTTCATGCTGGGTAGCTAAAACTTAGTCCGCATAAAACTGTTGAACACTTCCAAAACATAATTCCTTTGGCATCATCCTAATTAATTTGTATTTTACCACTTTAAAAGTGAGGTTGAAATGCATTTTATTTTTTAATAAGCTGTATGATACTGAGCTTCATCTCTGCCCGCACAGTTTTATGTGACGAGAATTCCATAATAAAGATAAATTGTCCTACACAGTGAATTTTCTGTTTTCCCTTGACTCTGTTATGCAGTACTTGATTGTGCCTTTCAACTGCGCTGTTTAAATAATAAATTCTTAAATAACAATGTCTTTTTAATGCTGTACCTCATATCTATGATAATTACATGAATATTGTTGTCATTCGGAAATCTGGAAATAATTTTTACAGCCTACTAAAGTGTTTTGACATGGCATTTATTAAACCAAGGAAAATAGAAAGAAAATATCAGATTCACTACTGCAAATTGAAAGATAACAAGTCCAATACACTCATTCATAATGTTTATATACTTGTTTCACCTTTGGCAAGCAAATCATTACATTGGTAAAAATTTTTAATCCTTTAGTCTTTGGCTTTCATTCATTTACCACAGAGAATTAAAGGAAAAGTAGCCACAAACTCACTGGTTTGTCTGAAAATAGGACTAAGCAGATTCTTTTCGATGGTATTCACTTTCATATTCATCATTACACCATGTTTCTGAAAAATCAGGCTGCAATCACACGAGTCAAATGTTCAACCCATGAGATGGAAAGCATTTCACCATCAGCAAATTATTGTAGGTAACAGATTTAGCACAGCTTTTGAGTGGGTTGGAGCTTTTCAGAATGTTAATGGCCTGGTCTACTTTGGTTACTTAACCAGTATAACTGCTGGCTTTGGATAGAATCATAGAATAATAGAATCATAGAACAGTTAGGGTTGGAAAGAGCCTTAAGATCATCCAGTTCCAACCACCTGCCATGGGCAGGGACACCTCACACTAAACCATGTCACCCAAGGCTCTGTCCAACCAGGCATACTGTCAGCAATGGAGCATTCACAACTTCCCTGGGCAACCCATTCCAGTCCCTTACCACCATCACAGTAAAGAAATTCTTCCTTATATCCAATCTAAACTTCCTCTGTTTGAGTTTGAACCCATTACCCCTTGTCCTATCACTACAGTCCCTAATGAAGAGTCCCTCCACAACATCATTGTAGGCCCCCTTCAGATGTTGGGAGGCTGCTATGAGGTCTCCACACAACCTTTTTTTCTCCAGGCTGAACACCCCCAACTTTCTCAGCCTATCTTCCAACAGGAGGTGCTCCAGTCCCCTGATCAACCTCATGGCCCTCCTCTGGCCTTGTTCCAACAGTTCCATGTCCTTTTTATGATGAGGACACCAGAACTGTGACCAATACCCAATGTGAGATCTCATGAGAGCACAGTAGAGGGAATGTATTTTTTCAACATGTGATCTATTGAAAATTTATATTATATTTACATAAGTATATATTATCTCAGTAGTTTTCTTTCTATTTCTTTCTAACAATGTGTCTATAGGCTTTTAAACTCATTTTTTTATAGGAATATTTCTGGCAGGAGAGAAAAGTAAAATGTACATAAGCATTTTTGGTGTTGCTTTACAACAGCCAAGATCATCATAGTATCACCTGAATCCAGCATGCAGCATTACCTGAATACCAGAATACAGTAACAGGTATGTAATTTTTTTTCCACCTAAAATATTATTTGTTCACATTTTTTTATTACATACTTTTTTCCATCAGTTGTTATAGACTTTGAATGCTGTTACATTCATATACAGATCTGTGTAAAACTATTCTAAAATATTAGTGTCATATGGTCAACGGTCTTACCCTTTATAAAAGGTTTATATTTGCTAATAAGATAGAAATAAGAATATGCATCAGTACATAATACAGTCTCTATATATTCTTGTAATTTTCACATAGCCTGTGGTTCCTGTTTTTGAAGGCTGAGCTGGAAAAATATACACTTTGAGACTGAACCAAAGAATAAATTTGTAGCAATTTATTTAGGTTCAGCATTTTGACATGGAGAGGCTCTCAGTGAGAGTCAAGCTCAAAATCTGTAATGAAAAATGTATAGTTATTTTAAAGAAATTTTTTAAAAGGCATATCTTGTATTACAGTTGCATAATAAGTAAATATTTACTGCAAATGATTTTCAAAATAAAGGTAATAGATTTTTAGACTGACAATTCAGCAATATGCATCAATCAATTTGAATGACAATATAAATGCCACACCAAGAATCCTATAATTAAAGTGATTTTTCATAGATATGTTGGAATTAAAGTGAAATCTGTCTGCCTCTCTCTGGAGTAAATGGTAATGAAGATACATCTGACTTAACTTTAATTGTAGATGGATGCAGTACTCTATTTTCTCAATGACTAACCGGTTCTTTTGACCAAAATGAAAGAAACCATATAAACAGTCAGCATAAGTAGGCAGTGAGGTAAACACAATGCAAACTTCAGTTCAGATTCTTTTTCCAGCAATCAGCTCAGGCTAACAGTGTCATGTATTTCCACAAACTGCATTATCAGTACTCATACAAACAGAATTTCCATAAGAATCAGCATCTCTAAACTTAAAGCAGAAAAAAACCCCTTCAAAAATCTTAGAAAATTGATGGATATTTAACTTGCATTGTCCCACTAAGTTGCAGTTTCAGCACAATCTGTTGTAATAATGCTTACTGCTTATATACACACATTTGAATATTACTCTTACAGAAATATGTTGAATGCAAGGCATTAAAAATTGGCCCCCAAAAAAGTCTTTCAGACACTGCAAGTGTTCTGTTGCCTTCTGTTTGGTAGAACTGTACTGCAATATTCCTCCTGACAACTGTTGTTGCTTCCTATTATTTATATTACCATAATACTTAGAAGTCTATCAGAGGCCAGGATCCCTATGCACACATGTGAGCCAAGAAGAAAATCCCTATCCAAAGAATTTTCAAACTAAGCAGAATATGAGACAACAGATGGAGGGAGACAGATGGTTGGAGGCTGGAGGTGGTAAAATAAAGCCCAGAGATGACATTAGGCAGTGGTTTTCAAACTATGAGTATAATGATTGTTACATTCTTTGAAGACAGCATAAAAAGCCCAGAAATTTAATTGGCATTCTGAGGAACTATAATGAAGATCTGAAGATGTCTATATTGGCTTCTTGACTGAGAGGGGAAACTGAATTTCTATCTATATATCTGTATCTCTCTGTATATCTGTACCTATCATCTATATCTATATATATCTATTTATATATCTGTATCTCTATCTATACCGTCTATGTTCATGTTCATGCATACAGAGATACTGGTTGTCCTGGGTTCAGCAGTAGGAGTAATTTTTCTCCTTCTTAGGAGCTGGTGCAGTGCTGTGTTTTTGACTTTCAGCCTGGGAACAATGCTGATAACACCCAAGTTTTTAGTTGTTGCTCAGTAATGTTTACTCTGACCAAGGACTTTCTGAGTCTCATGCTCTGCCAGGAAGCAGCGGAAGCTGGGAGGAAGCAAGAACAAGACACCTGATCCAAACTAGCCAAAGAGGTATTCCATACCACAGCATGTCATGCCCACTATATAAACTGGAGGCAGTTACCCGGAACAGTTAGATCACTGCTTGGGTCAGGCTGCGTATCAGTCGGCAGGTGGTGAGCAGTTGTATTCTCTTCCCTTGTTATGTCCCTTATCATTATTTTTATTGGTGGCAGCAGTAGTGGTTTTGTGTTATACCTTAGTTACTGAACTGTTCCTATCTCAATCTGTGGGAGTTACATTCCTTTGGTTCTCCCCATCCCTTTGGGAGCAGGGGGAGGAAGAGTGGGGAATGAGTGAGCAGCTGTGTGGTTCTAGGTTGATGGCCAGGTTTAAACCACCAAAATGGTCCAAAAAGTCTGATAAGCAATGATAATTTAATTTGCATTTGCGCATAAGATTCCCCTCACTAAGGTGAGATGAGAGCAAAGTATAGAGGAAAGGTAATTTAGACAGGAGCCAGAAAACTGTGAATCAAGAAACAGCTAATTTACCAGTACTGAGATATTTTAACGTTATCTAATCTAAGTCTACCTTTTTATTCTGAAGATGTGCTCCCTCAAGACAGCTGGTATTTTTAACCCCAATAATATTTGAATGAATAGCTTTATAATGTGGTGCTTTTGAACAGCATCCCACATGATTCAGCTCTGTGGTTATGCACCTTTTACTCTTTTGAAGCACAGATTATCAAAAACACACAAGCTCCACATGCTTCCCAGTGAACATTCATAACTTTGCAACTATAAGGAATATAAAAAAAATAAACTTCCTGTGGCCAGTGACGCTCTTTGAGCTCTGGTGGAATGCTCTTGGTTCTCACAGAAATTCTGCATTGTTTGTCTTGTAGTGTGCCGTGTTATGACCTACTATACACGGTGACAAGCATTCATGGAGAAAAGGTTTCCTTGGTTTCCACACCAATTGACGAGTATAATTAATCTTCTGGTATTGAAGGGAATAGAAGTATTGATTCAGATACTGACACGAGTTCATATAATGTCAAAAAGCTTAACTTTACTGTGTTGCCATTGGAAAGGAGGAAATGGATTTCTTCTACATCTTCTCTTCCAAATTACTACCATAGACTTGAGTTACTTCATTTGGAAACAGTATCTAGAACCAAAACCAAACAAACTTCAGAAATTCTGTGGCAACTCTAGTGAAAAGTGGTTCTGGGAACGGTCAGTCAAGGGCAAGGAAAACGAAATGGGATAGCATGGTGGGCTGACCCTGGTTAAATGCCAGGTGCTCATCAAGTCATTCTATTACTTCCCTCCTCAGCAGGACACAGAAAAGAAAAATAAGAACTCATGGGTCAATATGAAGGCAGTTTAATAAAGCAAAATCAAAAGCCATGTGTGGAAGCAAAGGGAAACAAAAGGTTTGTTCTCTACTTCCCATCAAAGGACAACATCCAGCCACTTCCGGAGAATCAGGGCTTCAGTTCATGAAGTGGTTTCTTTGGAAGACAAACTTAATAAAAAGTGCTCCCAAGATCCTGCGCACCTCCAGCCTACTGGTGAGGGGACAGCTGGAATCATGGAAACATAGAACAGTTAGGGTTGGAAAAGACCTTAAGATCATCTAGTTCCAGCCACCCTGACATGGGCAGGATCACCTCACACTAAACCATGCCACCCAAGGCTCTGTCCAACCTGGCCTTGAACAACGCCAGTGATGGAGCATTCACAGCTTCCTTGGGCAATCCGTTAGGGTGCCTCACAACCCCCACAGTGAAGAACTTCTTCCTTATATCTAACCTGAACTTCCCCTGTTTAAATTTAAGCCTGTTACCCTTTATTCTATCACTACATTCCCTAGTGAAGAATCCCTCCCCCAGCATCCTTGTAGGCCCCCTTCAGCTGCAGCCTTGATGCTGTGTGAGCAATATAACAAATTATAGCCAATATACCAAAGTGTAGATAGATAGATGATAGATAGATGATAGATAGATAGATAGATAGATAGATAGATAGATAGATAGATAATATGCCAAAGAAGCCAAACACTGTGTGTTATCAGTACCTTTCTAGCTACCAATACCAAGCACAGCGCATCAGGTCTGCTGTAGGGAAAATTGGCTCCATCTCAGCCAGACCCAATAAGACAGAAATAAGTGGATTTAAGAATATTTGAGTACAAACGAGCTGCTCCCCATAAATGAAAAACCTTAAAATGTAAACTGCAGTTTTCGGTTAGTACTACTACCCCAAGAAAATCCATAGTAGATTTATCATCACAGATGTGAATTTTCCGTTTGTTATTGTTTATTGTATTCTAAGTTTGTTTCTTGCACCTATTTTTTTTTTTTTTGACAACACAAAGAATTGGCTAAATTAGATTGCATTAGATCTTAGTTTTTCCCCCTTCTCTTTTATCTAGTTTCATAACTTTATGAGAAAAAGAAAAAAAAATCAATGTAAAAAATTCTATAGGTCTGAGCCTTAAAGTACAAGCACAAAATAATAGAAGTTTTCAAAGTTCAAAAATGTTTCTTATATAAAATTGAAATAATTTTTTAAATATCAATATTTTTAAATAGGTTTTTTAAATTGCACATTGTAAATGAATCACTTTTCTATCCAGATTAAAAAAAAAAATTAATCAGAGATCATCTGAAATTCGAACAATTTCAGTGTTAGGCAAAAACATTTGCCAGTAAACCTTCTGACATAATATAATCCTTCCCATATGAATATCTCTAATTTCTGCCTAATTTAGTCTATTTGTTTGAAGAAGCTAAAGATATCTAAATTGACACAAAGATGAAAAGTTTCATAAAAGGACATAGAGTTTCTCTCCCATTATATAATTATCTCTGTAAAAAACAAGAAAAAGTTTAATTTGTATATATTCAGGGTTCAGTGACTGGTTGTTGCATTCTGGATTGAGTGGGTAACAGTTCTGTAGTATCTTTGCAAACATACCGTATATGAAGACTAGTGGGTTTTTGAGTGGGAGGAACATGCGTATGCGTGTAGGTATCCTAGGATTGCTTGTGTTTCTCCTTTTATCTCAGTAGCTAATATTTGAAAGGCTTCAGACTAACTTTTTATTTTTTTTTATAGCCTATCCAATTCTTAAGGCTACTAAGCCAAATGTTTGATTTCTCAACATCTGAATTTAGCTTCTGGAATCAGGAAATTTTTTTTGTATTTCTAATTGGTCTGTTAAACTATATTCTCAGTGACAATGATATAACAAAGGTAATATTTTTCTCTGCTATGAAAAAAAGCATCTATATATTTTGAAATATGCTTCGAGACAAAAAGGGGAGAACAAATTAATTTTCAGCTGTGTTTGTTATGCTCAAAGCTCCTGAAATGGCATAAAGTTAGGAAAGCTAATAGTCCTGATTACTAAACCAGGCTTTGTTACATTAAATTTTCTCAGGTAATTAGTAGCAGTTTTACAAATTATATGAGGGAAATAATTTCCACAAAGAATCCAACAGGTATACTCCCTGCTGTCTTAAAATTACTCTGGAGAACTTACTCCACTTAGGTGCATTTGTTATTTTTTTAAATCTCATTTGATACCTGCTTTCTGTGTTCAGTTCTCCTACACTGATTTAGGTTACTCTCCTCAGAAGGATGTTTGGATCAATTTATTTATGAATTGATCTGTAAATATATGGCAAAACAATTTACAGTTAGATTTTTTCAGTTATGCTTTTCAAAAAAGTAACATTAATGTTCACTTTTTTTCATTCTTGTCAGGAAGTATGATAACTCTAAAATGCATTTATTACAGTCCAGTTGTGTCAGGCTTTGGAACAATGATACTTCATCATAAAGTAGTCTCTTTAGTTTATTTTTTCCCACCTGAGCACTCTGCTGAATCTGCATTCTGTCTTCAAATACTACACCCTCATCATTTTAACAACAAATATGTATATTTGCAATATAAGTAAGAAATTAATAGGAGCATGAAAGAAAAACAAATCACAATGTTCTCAGCAATTTCAGATTATCAAATCCCAAAGAAAATCAGACAAATCCACTTTCTTCACAGTTAAAAAAAAAAAAAATTAAAAAATCATTCTTTTTAACAAAGGTGGGAGTAACTGATGTTGTCTTTCTTTACTACTCTCCTGTAAACAGAACAAACATAGCACAGTCATATAATGAGCAAAGAGAAAGTGTCTGAAGCTGATGCTGTTCCTTATGAGGATTATACAGCCCACTGCAAATGTTTTGATATGCAATTAATTTTTTTTCCTATTAAGTTAAAAACTGATTAGAAAGGTCGTGGACTATATGAAAAATACTAGGTTAGGTGAAATCATAGCAAAAAAAAAAAATACAGTAGAAGAGAGAGAAAAATATTTCAAACAATTCATTCAAGGCCTACATGAAATTTGACCCTCCTAAAAATGCAGGGAACACTTCTTTTATGGATTTATAATAAACAGAAATTTAGACTTCCTTGGTTTTTTGTTGTTTGTTTGTTTGTTTGTTTGTTTTAATCAGAATGCAGTTGGGTTTTTTTAATAAATTTTTTTTTTAATCTATTTTACTCTGAGGAAGTCATAAATACTTTATTCTAATAATTTTTGAAGATTTGGGATAAGAAGTGCCAAAAGAAGTTCAGGCATTCATTGAGCAGTAAGTTGGGAAGGAATAAAAAGAAGTTTTGAGACTAGAGAATCCAGCTGATTATTGGTGGTTCTTCTTACAAGGTTAAGCAGTCTTATCTCTTAGTGTCTTCAGTGGGTGTTAAGAATATTCTGTTTATCTTTTTAATGCATAGCATGAAAATATTCTTCCTCTGCATTTTGCTCTATCCAAATATTAAAAATCAAACTCAATCAGCTCTGTGTTTTTATTAAAATACTTTTTCACCAGTACATGAGCTATTGATAGATAAGAAAGTATATAATACCAAATATATTTCAAATCTTCAAGCATTATTTAAAGACGTATTAAAGGAAGACAGCACACAACTTTTTGAACCACAATGATACTGTGTCAGACATGGAAACAAGTGGAAAAGATTAATACTGGCACACTCTTCAGTTTCAAAGAACAAACTCTGGAGCTAATACATTTTAATCAATAACGAAGAAGTCTAAATTGCAATTCAGTCTTCTTGTATAAAAATACAAGTTCTTCTAGGTGCAGAATTCAACTTAATTGAAGTACCATTGAAGAATTATTTTCATGAGGGAACTGTTATCCCGATGAAATTAAAACATCTATGAGGAACAGCTTGATGACTGAATAGTTCCATCCTTTGTATGTTAATTATTCTTACAAAGCAGCCACAAATGAGGTTATATCCAGTTTCACGCACAAAACACATAAAATATTACTTTCAGATGAGGAAACACTTTTTCATCAAATATGCTAAGACTCCTTATTTTCTTTGTAAGTCCATTACCTCTTTGAGGCCAGACTCACAAATGTGCTAAAAGATCTTAAAAAGTAGCCTCAGCAGTTTTGGAACATGACTGCCTACACAGATTAGTAAATTTCAAGCTACACGGCTATGTAAAGCCACATGTAGTTCTTACATACTTTAACTAAATGTATCACTGTTAATAAATATCTTGAAACAGAGAACATGCTTAGGTATATGATCATTTAAGCATGATTTTAGCCAGTTTAGCCTGAAGTTTAACACATGCTTAAGTGCTTTTATTTCAAGATTATTAATGCATTTACAACACTACTGCTGATATAAGTCCAAAAAAGGAGAAAAATTTATTTTTATGTACATTTCTAAGTTATAAGTCTCCACAGCTTTTATACAATCAATATTGCTTTATCAAAAATATTAGAAAGGCTGTAATTCCATCTAGATCTAAAAGTTTCTTTTGTAGTCTCATGCTATCTACCTGATCCTAGATATGAATATTAAGCTATTAATTTCATTGCTGTAGTTCCCATAGCTGAAATATGCTGTTTTTCAAATGCCTCCAAAGGGCTTTCAACTTAAGTACAGAGTGAAAGACAGCTGCATGGATATAGGCAAACAGAGAGTTAAATGAAATGATGGCCTAATATTGCAGTCTGCTAAGTGATAGACTTAGCACAACTGGATGACAATGACTATCAAGTGCTTTTTTTGTTATTGGTGGGGTTTTTTGGCTGGCATCATGCTCAGAGACAGTAAAGACTATTAGCTTATATTTGATGCAACAGAAGACAAGGAATTAGAAAGCAGAGTGAAAATAAAGGCTATCAAAATGGGAATAAGCTAAAAGACTGAATTGTGCAGCAGCATTCTGGATGTTCTTGGGGACTCCAGAGGACAGCAAGTCAAGATTTCTGACTATTCTGTGTCTTTAATGAAACAGTTTATTTCTTCAGTGACAAAAGGAATGGCAGAAGTATATTTATCAAAATGTGAGCTAAAGAAAAATAACCAAAGAACCCAACAAAACCTAAACCAATTAAAAAAATGCAGCAGTTCATGAGATGGCAGCCAGATGATCTTACACAGTTGTTAGAACAGTATGTCCTGCTGTTCTACTGTAGTGCTGTACATCAACTGTCATCACCCAGAGAAGTCAGGGAAGCTTTCCTCTCATAGATGAAATGAATTTTCAAATTTTCACACAAGAATTTCATAGATCATTTGGGATTACCTGGAATGGAACTAAATTCCACAACACTCTTGGTCCATCAGGGACCACAATCTTCATGAATGACTGCATCACACCTGACACTTGCAGCCTTCCAAAGGACAGTTGTTCTTACAGTACTGAGTCAAGATAGTATTTATCAAAACCAAAATGAAGTATGATAAAAAAGGGTTGCTGTAATAGGACAGCTGGATTAGTTTGCATGCTTAAACTATTAGAGAAAACTGCCGTATAAAAGATTAAAAATGATAGTGAATGAAGAAAAACCATTCTCTCTTTTTTTTTTGATTAAAAATGTTGGTTTGTTTTTTTTTCTGATTCTCCTCCCCATACCTCTGCTGGGGTCAAGGCTGTGATCGGGTGGCTGCAAGGTACTTAGCTGCTCTCTGGGGTCAAACCAACAAAGTCATTTATAACACATGCTTCAGAGTTCTTGAGGTCAAAGAAGATCCTGGCAAGACAAGACAGGATATCTACAGTGCCTTGTTTTTACTAGGTCATATTGACTTTTGAGTGTCTTTTGTAGGTTCTGAAGAAATAATCACACTGAATAGCCCCAAAAAGTTTTTGCCTGCTTTGGAATTTAAACAAGCTTTCTTTTTACTCATGCTTTCTGTGATAAGTAAAAATGCACACTCATCCACTCTGAATTACCTGTGATTATCAACATCTTCAACATTGGTTACTGAGCACAGATTATGATTTGTGATGAGTGACCACTTCTATATGAATTATTGAAATTGGAAAAATCTGCAATTTCACAGCATAAGGAAGTTATAGAAAAAAAAAATGAAAGGGAAAAGGAAAGGGAAAGGAAAGGGGAAGGGAAGAAAATAGGATCAATTATGTAAATTCAGTAATTTCTCAAACCATTTTTTTCAGTAATAATAATGAAAAACATTGTAGAAGTTGCCCATCTTAGTATATAAGTACACATAATAACACAACACAGATATATTTTCATATGTCTAAAGGTACTCGGTGACTGAGTAATAATTTCTGCAGCTGTAGCTAGTTTTAGGCACAGTAAAACCCATCAGCCTCAATCCTGAGTGCTTAACACTATTAAAAAAAAAAAAAAGAAAAAATATTTCCATATTCAGTTTTTTTCCTGCCATTTTGATAGGTAAAGTACATGTGAGAAAAATAATTTTATTACTAAAAAAAAATCTTTATATTATATCTCATCAATATAGCCATTACTGAAGGTCTCAAATTGAGAAGCATTTGATGTTTTTTCCATACTTGATAGGAATACATGAATCATTAAGAAAAGAAAGGGAGTTAATAAATAAGAGTTCTTGCCCAACTATTTAAAGCATTTGTTGGTATTTAGATATTTCAGTTCAAGATGCTGCATTTTTTTGTCATCTGGGTTATACTCTAAGGCCTGTACAGGGCACAGTTTAATGGAGATGATAACACCAGAAAATAAACACACTTGTGCTCTTTCTAAAAACAGACCTGAGTTAATGTTTTGATCTGTTTTGCTTCTGGTATCTTCAGCACATCATTACTGGATACATGTGACCTAAAGAATCTCAACTTTTTATGATGCTTAAAGAGATTATAAAGCCTTTAAGATATAATTTATAAAAGTACTCATTAATTTACCCAAAGAATGACTGTAGTGGGAAAATTCACTGAATTTGTTTATAATAGAAATATGTGGAAAAATACATAGTGCTTGAGCTCCATCCCATGAAGTGTATAATAGCCCTGTATTCTGTATTATTTCCCACAAAATAATCAGGAGGCCCTGACTTCACAGAACTGTGAAATGACACATTTCAGATTTTTCAGCTTCTAATGTTTCCCCCTCCTCTTCTGAAGAGAATTTCCAAAGAGCAGACAAGATTGATTTGTTATTAATCCATTCAGCCTTCCTGAAGTTATTTGTGATTGTGTTTGTTCAATAGTAAGACTGAGTTGTTCTTCATCTTGTCTTCATATCTATGTATTCAATGTAACTTTGTCAATTTTTGTTCCAACAACTCATGCGTGTTCTGTTCCCCAATTCTGATGCAGTCCTGAAACAGCAACTAAGTTATCAGAAAGCTTAAAGAGGGGATTTACTAAATTACTGAAACCATATTCCCCTTGTAATGATTTCTTTCTAAGGTACTGGAAGTGAGGTATTACCCTTCCCCAGTGGAGGTTTCTTCATTCTGTGTCATAGGAATTTGCATAGTCTTTGGATGCTACAAATGATTCACATTTGAAAGAAAAGTTGTTGCTGTTATTCCAGGAGAAAAAATGGCAGGACTAATCTGATATTTGCATTATGTATCCAATCATTTTTGGCAATTTCATTTTTTTCCTGTCCAAGGAAGGAAGGAATGAAGGAAAGAAGGAAGAAGGAAAGTTGAGTTTATCTCACTGAAATAATCAAGGTGCTTGCTACATGATACCTCCTGGAAAGAAATCTTGGCTTCATCACCACTTAAAAAAAAAAAAATCCTTTAACTTTTATTTAATAAATATGAAACTGACACCTTCATACTCTTACACGATCGAGTGCACTACATAAATATATCATAAACATCATTGCAACTATCATAATATCCTGGAGTTATATACTCATTCTTACCTTCATATTCCAGAGGCAATTTATTCTGCCAGATCCAGAGAGAGTAACTCAGAAACTGATTATGAATCTTCAATGTTTCAGATGAAAGCCTTGCCCACAAGCCTACTCTCACTCCCCGTCAGCTTTTTTAATCTTGGGAACCCTCATTAGTAGCAATAAAATGTACATGATTAAAACCTAATGAAGTATCACAGAATCATAGGATGGTTTCAGTTGGAAGGGACATTAAAGATCACATAGTTACAACCCCCTTGTGTGGGCAGGGGCACCTCCTACTATACCAGGATGCTCAAGAGCCCGTCCAACTTCGCCTTGAACACTACCAGGCATGGGGCTGCCACAGTTTCTCTGGGCAACCTGTTCCAGTGTTTCAACACCCCCACAGTAAAGTGCTTCATCCTTATAGCTAAATCTACCCTTTTCTATCCATTTTTTTATGCTCAGAATGACTTGAGAGCTTCTTCCTAGCATGCATTACCCTTGGAAGTGGTGTTCTTCAAGTGAGAAAATGTCAACAGAAAGATACTACACCGGTTTTCTTCCATCTAATAGTTATTAGGTCACAGACCAGACTTCTGCTTTCATAACATCATCATTCTTTTTCCCTTCAAAAATGCAATTCCAGTCTCTCTAAAAAAAAACCTTTAGTTACTCTACTTCTTCAGTCATGATCCTTCACTCTGGCTCCTTTGTTTTGTTTTCATACATATTTTTTCAGTCTTTCTTTTGCTCTACTTGATCAAATATATTTAACATTTGTAAACAGTTTAAGCCATGGCTTATTCTATTCACTGAATTACTCAAATCTTTTGTGTGTATTTGTCTTCTGCCTTTGCACTCTGTGTTTTACTTTGTAAAGGTAGTTGCTTGAGGATGACTGTATGATCCTTTGATGAGAAACTCCCATCTGCTTTGTCTGGTAGCTCTCAGCTTGAGGAATTTAGTTGCAAGCTAAAATCCTTTGCATTGATGCAAGCAAAGAGATTTGTGTCTATGGCACACAGGTTTTCCACTGCAAGCAAAGGGATTTTCTTCTTTCCTTTGCATCCCATCCAGATATCAGAAAAAAATAGGTATCAAGGCAAAGAGCTTGCTTTTTGCTCCATTCAAAACAAGTCTTATCCTATTATACATTCCTCTTTCCAAGAGTCTACCAGTTAGATTGCAATAACTTTTATGGAAGTTTTGACAGACTTCTGTAACACAGTTCACTTATTATCCATCTTGTTAACCATTGATACAGGGATAGTAGAAACTCTTTTAGAATCCGATGTGTTCTTTTTCTTTTAAGATTTTCCTCAAGCACAGCAGGGGTAACTTTTACTGGAAAAGGATTCAGAAATAAAGTAGAAAAGTTGATATCTTCTCCAGTTCAGCAGGTCTGGGGTTTGGTTTCTGGCTTGTTTTTGGGGTTTTTTTTTTCATCTCAGTGTACTGTTTGGTCTTATTTTTGTTGTCTACAAAATTTATAAATAGCATGCATCTTGAAACACTGCTCATATACATAGAAAGAGAGCAAGTACGTGAAAAGGAAAATAAATTTCTTTGGCTATAAAGAACCAGGGAAATTATATGTATTGCAGTCTCATAAACCCCCATTATTATAATTAATAATTAGAATAAGTATAAATGCATTCATTAAACATAATTAATAACAAATATATTATTTTAATACAACCAATGTACTTAATTGAAACATAATGAAAATATTATAAAACATGCTGTTTGCAAAAGAAGTAGTCAGTTTGCATACACCTTTAAAGAACAATCCATAGCTGAGCATGCAATAAAGTCCTGACCATTGGATCAAGACTAATCAGAATAATTGGCATTGCTTACAATCTTCAAAATTTTTGAGAACATCCTATTCCTTTCATGAATTTCCCTTAGGAGTTTATTATACACAGTGGTAATACAATTAGTTTATGTAGGCATGCAGTAGGACTCAGGATGAAGATGATGGAGAAAATTATTTCATTGTCAGAACTGATATTCAAACTAAAAGTTCCTAATAACACCAATACTGACCCTAACTATGGACAAAAATTGGCATCTTTGGAATCCACTTTGGTCTGAGAGGGCTATATAATGTTTAAGCAGTGTGAAATTAATTTATGACTATAAGAACATGAAAAAAAACCATAGAATAGTTAGAGCTGGAAAGGACAAAACCTGTCCAACACTGCCCTGAGGGACACCACTCATTACTGGTCTCCAGCTGGACATTAAGCCATTGAGCACAACTCTTTGCAGGTGGCCATTTAGCAAGTTCATTTTCCACTGAGTGTTCCATCTATCAAATTGATGTCTCTCCAATTTAGAGACAAGGATATCGTGTGGCACAGTACCAAGCACTTTCGCAAATCCAGGTAGATGATGTCAGCTGCTCTACCCCTGTCCATCAGTTCCATAGCCCCATCATAGAAGGCCACCAAATTGGTCAAGCAGGATCTGCCCTTCGTAATGCCACGTTGGCTGTCACCAACCACCTTGTCCTTTTTCATGTGCTCCACCATGCCTTCCAGGAGAATCTGCTCCAAGATTTTGCAAGGCACAGAGGTGAGACTGACTGGTCTGTAGTTTCCTGGCTCATCCATTTTCCCCTTCTTGAAAATGGGGGTTATATTTCCCTTGTTCCAGACATCAGAAGCTTCACCTGACTGCCATGATTTTTCAAATATGATGGACAGTGTCTTAGCAACTTCATTTGCCAGCTCCTTCATGACCCACAGATGGATTTCATCAGGTCCCATGGACTTGTGTACGTTCAGGTTCTTAAGATGGTCTCAAACCAGATCCTCTCCTACAGTGGGACCAAGGTCTTCATTCTCACAGTCCCTACGTCTGCCTTCCAGGACCTGGGTGGTGTGGTCAGAGTATTTGCCAGTAAAGACGAAGGTAAAGAAGTCATTAAGAACCTCAGCCTTCTCCAAATCCAGGGTAGCTCCTGATAGCTTCTGGAGAAGGCCCACATTGCCCATAGTCTGTCTTTTATTTGCAACGTACCTTTAGAATCCCTTCCTGTTATCTTTCACATCCTTAGCGAAGTTGAATTCTAACTGGGCTTTAGCTTTCCTAACCTGGTCCCCAGCTTCCCGGACAACATCATGTTCCATGAAGATCATCAGGTGACAGCCACCCTGCCATGGGAAAGGACACCTCACACTAGGCCACACAGCCCAAGGCTCTGCCCAGCCTAGCCTTGAACATTGCCAGGAGTGGATCATTCACCACTTCTTTGGGCTACCTCTTCCAGTACCTTAGCACTCTCACAGAAAAGAACATCTTCCTTGTATCTAACCTGAACTTCCCCTGTTCAACTTTAAACCCATTTCACCTTGTCTTATATCTACATTCCTTGATGAAGAGTCCCTCCCCAGCATCCTTGTAGGCCCCTTCAGACACTGGAAGTCTGCTATGAGGTCTCCACGCAGCCTTTTCTTCTCCAGACTGAACAACCTCAGCTTTCTCAGCCTGTCTTTATATAATAGGTGCTTCAGTTCCCAGATCAAAATCATGGCCCTCCTCTGGACTTGCTCCAACAGCTCCATGTCCTTCTTATGTAGAGGACACCAGGACTGCATACAGTACTCCAAGTAGGGTCTCATGAGAGCAAAGTAGAGGCTCAGGATCACCTCCTTTGACCTCCTGGTCACACTCCTTTTGATGCAGCCCAGGATATGATTGGCTTTCTGGGCTGCAAGCGCACACAGTGACTCATGTAGAGTTTCTTGTTGGCCAACACCCCAGAGTCCTTCTCTGCAGAGCTGCTCTGTATCTCTTCTCCACCCAACTTGTAGGTGTGCCTGGGATTGCTCCAACCCAGGTGTAGGATCTGGCACTTGGCATGGTTGAATTTTATCAGGTTGGCATCAGCCCACCTCCCAAGTGTGTCAAGGTCTCTTCTGGGTGGCATCCATTCCCTTTAGTGTATTAACTGAACCACATGGCTTGGTGTCATTGACAAACCTCCTGTGTGAATACTGTCCACGTTGCTGACAAGAATGCTGAACTGGTCTGTAGTTTCCCAGGTTTTCAATTTCCCCCTTCTTGAAAATGGGGGTTATATTTCCCTTTTTCAGTCATTTGGAACTTCAACTGACTGCTATGAGTTTTCATATACGATAGACAGTGGCTTAGAAACTTTACTCTCCAGCCCCTTCAGGACCTGTGGATAGATTTCATCAGGTGACATGGGCTTGTGCACATTCTGGTTTCTAAGATGATCTTGAACCTGATCCTCTCCTACATCAAGCCTGATGTCTTCATTCTCCCAGTCCCTGCATTTGCCTTCCAAATAATTACAGCTCTTATTAGATCTCTTATTTCATTAATTTTTACTTCAGAGGTCATTTGTTACATACAAAACAAACAAACAAACAAAAAAAAAAAGACATTAATAGATGCTATTGATAAAGTAATTAAAAAGTTAAGATTCTGATCGCATTCTGTTATTATGTTAAATGAACTTCTATTCAGAAAAGAAAATCAAAGTGATTTTATAATATCCAAAATGTCTTCAGTTTTCAAATTACTGGGTGACTCCTTTTACATCATTCTATTAAACAAAATTAAAGTAACAGAATTAATTAGTAATTCTAATCTTCCAAGCTGCACTCAAGATCTGGCTAAACCCTTTATGTCCTTCGACATTATATTTTACAATGAAAATTTATCCTAATCCTGTGCAGTTATGGCTAAAAATTGTTACTGATTTTTTTAACACACTGTAATCCACAATCCAGCTTTAAGCCTTTAGCTTTTTTAGCCTACAAATTCAGTAACGTATTAAAATGCTTTCCTACCTTCAAACAAATAAGGTGATTGTGGACCTTCTTACAAGATCCTTATAAAAAAAAGTGATATTTCACATAAAAAAATGTATTTTTAAAAAAATTATTCGTACTAATTAATATCAGAAGACTAAGATTAATATAGGTTTCCAGATTTTCTAACTCTTGAGAATCATTGCTATTGATTTATAAGATTTGGCAACTCCCAGCTTCCAGGCTGTTTGCAAAGAATGGAAAATTTGTAAGGATCCTACGCTAAAAAAATAGCTCTCAGGATGCTGAGGTTTCCCTTGTTCTACAGGAGGAAATATTCTTGCCTAAGAATATACACACCTGCCTTTAACTGCTGAAGGGCTTCTGAAGAATGCAATCAGTTATTACATTTAATTTACCAAAACTAACAAAAAAACCCAAGGAACACGATATGGTCTTATTGTTCTGTAATATGCTTTCAAGGTAACTTATTTTTTCTAGCTTTTGTTATGAATCAAAGTGAGACATCAGACTGCTCAGAGTAAATCTGTTCACCATTATTAATTTACATGTTTAAATATGTTTGGCTGATGGAAAGTTCTCTTCGCAGTATTTATAAGAATCCAACATGCTTCTTTCAAAATGATGACACAAAAATACAGACACTTATTTTGCTGGTACTTTTATGGTGACACATACTTTTACAGTAGAAAGAAACGGATGAAGAGATTAGCTTTCTCATTTCCAGGCAAATCTAATTTTTGGTGACTACTGTAAACTACATTAGCAATATTGATTGATTTTATCTGATATATGCCCCTGGTATATACAGCAGAAAGTTTTTTTTTTTATATTTGTTAAGCAACTGGGCATATAATGACATCTTTGCAAGTTTTTAATAATTCAAATTAATTTTTCTTAAAGAGATTAGATGCATGGCATTGAACCAAATTGTTTAGAAGTACATGGAATAACTCATTTTAACTTTGGTAGGTTGGATGAGGTGCTTGTAGAACAAGGGAAATATGAAAGGAAACAGGATAACATATTCGAGAGGATTAGTTGGGGGCCAGTATAAAACTGTACAGCATAAAATACGTTTTCAGATATGTATGAAGGCACTGGAAGTAAAATATCTGAAAACATGCGTTGACCAGCAATGCCACTTTGCAAGATTTGCAGTAAGATATGTAGTTAGACATTTCTGAGACACTTGCTTTCAATATTTACTTTAAAAAATCATGTTAAAAATAATTGTACCATTTTTTATAGTTACATCAGTCTGCATAATTTTTTCTTCCATTATTTATTATGTAGACTGGGATAGTATGCAATTGCTGGTCTTTGTTTTCTTACTTGTATTTTCTTTTTTAAAACATTTTCTTATTTAATTTGCTTTTATTTGAGTAGGTTGCATGTCACTCAATGAGCCACTTGGCCAAGCCATTGGGACCTTTTGTGCTCAATAAAGAGATGGGTTTCCACAGGAGAATATAGACCTGTGATAGAATGCAGTGAGTCATTATTCTTTCTCAGCTGGTGTTCAGGAGAACCTGAAAAACTGGCATACACTAGACTATTAGTTTTTGTATGCTTAAAGTGAGATAACGTGAGCCCACTGTAGATACCTTGGTGAATATGGTACTGTCTTATGTAGCTTAGCATCCCTTTTAATTAGTGACACAAGTCCATTGCAGATGCATGTGGCCCATCAGCAGAAAGCTCTGTCTTTAATTCCTTCTGTGTCTGATCTTTGCTTATAGATAAGTATCATCCCCACACTGCACTGCCTAGTAACATTTTTAAGACTTGTCATTTTGCATTTCATCATTACTCCACACCCACTCTTCTTATTTCACCTATACACAAAAGCCTACCTAGTTTTGAACCTATCTTTCTGATTTATCATTCTCCATTACTTATAAGCATACACAAACTTTTTAAACTCTGTGAAATTCTGACAATTTCATGCATTTTAAACTAAATGTAAGAAGACATATTCTTGAAGTTAACTATATCATGTCAGTTAAATTACACTGTATATGATTCTTGAATTGTCAAAGCACATAAAGATCTTCCTAATGCATTAAGCTCTTTCAGTGTTTGCTCTTTAACAGTGATTAGTTTTCATTTGTAGGGCTTTAAGATTCAGTAAAGACAGCAACCACAATTCCACTTTGAAAATCATTTAAAGCATTAAAACTGCAAAGATTTTGTGATGAATTTCAGAATGGAATTGTTGCAACTCTTATGAGGCGATGGCTGACATTATGAGAACAAAATAACAAAAAATCTGAGTGCTGTCTATATTGCATTCTAGTGTATAATTCCATACAGCAGTGGACTTGTTGCACAAAACTGTGATCAAAAGGTTATTTAAGTGGAACTTAACAGTAAATTTGCATGCCAGGCAGACTACTGCCCATTTTTAAAAAGAAACAAAGTTATCATTCCAGATTATGGTTTCACAAGAAACATAGTAAGATAGCTGAAAACTGCACTGTTTCCAGAAGCACAATCTCTGTGTGGTCTAAGAGGCCACAGTGAAAGGAAAATCCAGTTACTCCATTCTTCATTCCATTGCTATGCCTCCTGAATCACACTGAAGCACAGCCAGTGCTGGCATTCAGACAGATATTCATAAGACAGACAGTGCTTTTCTGCTACCAGTAACAAACCACCAGTATGTTGGAGGCGGATTGGAGGTGATTAGAACATGATGTTACACAACACTTCTCAAGTATTCAATTCAGGTTCCTAAAATGATCTTGAACCTGATCCTTTCCTATAGTGGGCCTAAAGTGTTTAGTCTCCCAGTCCCTGCATTTGTCTTCCAAGACCTGAGCAGTGTGGCCAGAGCACTTGCCAGTGAAGACTGAGGGAAAGAAGTCATCAAGAACCTCAGCCTTACCCAAATACAGGGGAGCCAGTTCTCTTGTTAGACTATTCTCTTTGTCAGACACACTACTCGTTACAGTGCAAGATGGGTTGAAAGAAATCCGACAGTGCTTCTACATTGCTAACTATCCTATATTTACACTGGTAAGACAGACCTGGTTTTAGACCTACAGTGTTGAAAAATAGACCTTAATGTATTGGAAAGTCTGAACTGGTTTGTACATACAGAAGGGCTTTGGAAAACGTCAATTTGAAAATTTCCTAAATGTGACATTAAAAGGTAGTAAATCGTAAAATCAGCAGGCACACAGGCATTTTTGCCCTTGGAAACTTCATGCTATCTAGGTTTGAAGAGTAGCTTCTTTATGGCTGGTTGATGGAGAAAAAGCTTGTTACCTAATTATATTTTCCAAACAGTCAAGCAACATGTGAGACATACTGACTTACATATCTTCATGGCATCTGTGAAGCTACTGTTTGGTACTTTAAGATCATAGAAATGAGGTTTTTGCTTTCTTCTAAGCTGCTATGGGTATTGTTGCTTGGTTGATTTATATCTTAGTCCCTTTTATATTTCAGCAGGTACCCTTAAAATAAAATAAAGGGAATTCGCAAAATCCTAGAATGAGTAAGATAGCTCTGAGGAATTTCATCAGCATCAGTCATCACTCTTGATTAACTAATTTGCCAATAAATTTAGATGACTAATTAAATAATTAAGTAATGATTCCTAAAATGTTATTGTTATTAGCTGTTTCACATAAGAAAACTGAATTTCATATTGTCAGGGCTCTGAGGGCACTACCAGCCCTTGTTGGCCCTGCGTAGGCTCCCCTGGGAACTCCTTCTACCCCTGCACATGGACATAGAAGCCCTATTTCAGCTCATACTGGGTCCCTCAGTCCCCTATCCCATAGGAGTGCTGCAGTACTGTCCCCAGAACAGACCTCATGCTTGTAGCCATGTCTTCAGCCCCATTCCTGTCCCCATCTCCTACTGCTGGATGGATTTTGAGATCAGCTTCTCGCTTACCTGCCCAGGACTGTCAACAGACCTCGTTACAGCACCCAGCATCATGGTCAGATCCCGAGGAATGGTGCCCATTCATGAGAGCACTGTCAGGCCTGGGGTCACCCTTGGCTCACAGCTCTCAATCCATTAGGGAGCAGCTGGCCCTTGCTGCACCCTGACACATATCTATGTATTACTCTACTCTGAATGACATTCTGTGTAAGAATTTTAAATTGTAAAATTCTTACAATTAAAGCCATTTGTAAATGGCTTTGGAAAGTGCACCATATCCTTCGCAGTGTGACAGACAGTTCTTTCCTTTTCTGGAGACTTTATGTTATATTTTATGATTCTTAATCTCCAGAGAGCATTATTTCAATAATCATTGTTATTCATTTATTAATAATCTCAGTTTTGTACATATATTTGCAACTCATACAAGAGTGTTTTTCCATAAATGATCCCAACAAATATGACTTTACTTCAGTATTAACTACCACTGTTTCACAGTATATATGATCTATTTTTTTTTATATTGCTAAGTCTTGTTATACACATTTATATTGCTTGCATCTGGCTTGTTAAAATTTAATTTACAGTTTCTGCCTCAAGAGGATAAGAAGTGGTATCTGTATGCTCCATTGTATATCCCTGAGAAACAATTCACTTTTGAACTCTGAATTTTTTCATAGTAAATTGGTTCTGTGATATAAAAATCAACACATTTGTTTTCATGAAATGCTGCAGGGGGAAAAAATACTTCATTTCTTTCTAGACAAATAAGCTGTAATGGAACCAGTATCTGCGCTAGATGTTGCCATTTTGTATTTTACAGAGTAATAAATGGATTTTTTTTTACCTTTAACCATTCACTTCTTATCAAATCTATGCAATGAGCATCCATTTCTGTTAAATAACATTTGATAATTGGAATCAGACAAAATAATAATTTTGATATGGCAGCCCAACAGGGTGGGGTAAAGGAGGAAACCCAGGAACAGAGAAGCAAAATTCCTATTCCAAATGGAAGTTCTAGGTACTTTAATCTCTCCATTCTCTATTTTAAGTATGTTTTCATTACCAAAATAACTATAAAAGCATCTTTTCTGTTTTCTTTCATTTGTAATGACTTAACTTCTCCCCTTACAGCCACTACTCTTGAGCGCCCTTATTTGAAGATACATTTACAAAACACATTGTATCAACTTCCCACTTGCCCTTTGCCATTCCAGAAGAGCTGCCTTGACTCTTCCCTGACGCCAGTATACCACGAGGGGTTTTTATTTAAAGAAGGGGGCACTTTCATATTTATATTTGCATAGAGTAGATGTAATATCATCACATGCTTGCTCATTCATAAGGCTGCCAGTAAGAAGTATCCAAAAGGATTGAAATCCAGGTAGCACAGTGCTACCAATCTTGACAGGATGGATTGCCTAGGTCTCTGAGAAAGAAATACAAAAGTTGGGCTTTTTGAGAGCCTTGGAATAGTAAACCTGGAAGATGAGTTAGCTAATTTGTTGCCTGCATCATTATTTTTTATCTTCTTAAATTATAAAGTAAATCATTTTCTAAAGCAGCAGCACCTGCCTTGGAGGTTTGATGGCTAACTATGACTGCCTTTGCTTTAGATGTTTACAGTTCAGAATCTTAAGCCAAAACCAGAATCACATAACTATAGAGCAAAAACCAGGTCAAGATTAGAGAACTGAGGCCAAGAGCAAACACCATCTGAAAGATGCAATTTTTCAGAGACATAGGCTGTTGATAAGTACAGAATAGAGTTACAATCTGCTTGGATCTGACATTGTGCCATTATGCCAGTTACTCCTTGTCACTGACATACATTATTGCTACTACATTGTACCACAAGAAGGTGGCATACCTGGACATCATAATTACAAGACATCTGCTTTTGTTTATTCCTTTATATTGTTCTTAACTGTAAACCTAATTTTATTCCTTCAGAATAAACTGACAAATCCACAAGACTCTCCAAGGGACAAAAGAAAGGGTCTGCTTAGCAAAAAACGAGCAGTAAAAAATGGCAGTTGGAGACCAGTGACTAGTGGTGTACCAGGGATCAATACTGCTTCAGTCCTGTTTAACATCTTAATTAATGATCTATACCAGTGTAGTGGTTTAGGCCATAAATCAGCCACGCAGTTTCTTCACTCACTTCCCCCTTTTTCTTCCCTCTGCTCCTGGAGGGATGGGAAGGAG
>JANRGW010025425.1:0-24769 GCA_024733675.1 Psilopsiagon aymara
AGCCTTCCAATATCTGAAGGGGGCTTATAAGGATGCTGGGGAGGGACTCTTCATTAGGGACTGTAGTGAGAGGACAAAGAGTAACGGGTTCAGACTTAAACAGAGGAAGTTTAGATTGGATATGAGGAAGAAATTCTTTACTGTAATGGTGGTGAGGCACTGGAATGGGTTGCCCATGGAAACTGTGAATGCTCCATCCCTGGCGGTGCTCAAGGTCAGGTTGGAGAGAGCCTTGGGTGGTATGGCTTAGTGGGAGATGTCCCTGTCCATGGCAGGGGGTTGGAACTAGATGATCTTAAGGTCCTTTCAAACCCTAACTATTCTATGATTCTATAAATGCACTTTTATTCACTGTATAGGAAAAATGTATCTATGGACAAAACTAAAAGAAAACAGGATGCGTTTTCATGCAGCTCAGTTTAATTAGCATGATGAAATAAAGATCATAATTTTTCTGAAACAGCTTCATGACTTCAGACTATTTCCTCTAATCAAAGCAAATTATTGGAAGCATTGTTGCAATGTTAATTTAATAGATAGCCCGTTAGCAGAGTCATAGAGAACCCTCTTATCACCCACCCAGAGGCACAAATTCCCCACGCTAACCCACATCAGCCATGGTGCATACCTGGTCTTTTGGGATTGCAGCTGAAGGTGACGTTTCTGAGTCCAGAAACTGAGCTACAGTAAGATGATGCACCTACAGCAGGCTTTTGAGTTTTTTGACTCATTTGACAGCTTTGGATGATATTTTATGAAAAGACTTTATTTTGGGTTTTTCTAAGATGGTTTTTTTTTTTTCTTATACTTTTACATTTGCACCTACCTTGTTTAAAATGGCAGTTCTGCGCTCTGCAAGTTGTGAGACCTGTTGGTACTGTTGAAGAGGGGACACTAAGATATCCATCAACTCCTGTGCATGGCAGGAATTTTGCTCTACTATATCATGCACTTCTGCATCCAGTTCATTGAGTTTGTAATGCCAAAGGTCCAGCATATCCCAGATTTGCTGCATGGACAGAGGGCGGAAATGAAATAAAATGCTAGGCTCAAAGGTAACAGCAGGGTTATTTGTTCTTCATGTGGGGCATGAAGAATTTCAAAGATTTCAAGAACTGATATGATGAGAACAGAACACGCTGCATCTAATGGTGTGATTCACAGTTGAAAAAACCCACCTATTTTACTATGAGAAAGAACTGGTAAATATTCACCAGCTAAATGCTTGCTTGTACCACTCCTTTTACAGATGTAAAATGAATGTAGGGCCATTTTATGCTCCTGCTAAATCAGGCTCTGTAGAAACAACCAAAAATCTTTCAACATTCACAGGTGGGGTTTTTTTATTGTTGTTCTTTTGTCGTTTTTTTTTTTTTTTTTTTTTGCAAGCTTACCTTCTGAACTTCTTTGGCTTTTGCAATGTTTTCACTCTTCTGTTGCAACATCTTTTCAATAGCTTGAAGGCCATTGTTAATAGTTTCTGCTTTTCTTTTCAGCACATTCTGAGGAGAGCTCTGCAAGATTTCAAAGCTAACCTGTAAAGAGAAAATGATAGGGAAGATTACACAGGCTTGTTTGTTTCTCTGCACCTCTTCACCAAAATTGTCCATATTCTTTTTATGTTTCTCTTGAAGAGCCACTTAAAACCTCAGGAATGGAATTACATTTGCAGGCAGAAGCGTTAATGTGAGCAAGTTCAACGTTTTCACGTTGTTCAGTAATTTCCTCTCACTCAAAGTAAGTGTTCAAGAAATGCAATCCCTGAAGAAACTAACAATCAGACACTGCAGCTCCCTGGGTGCTTAGCTGCCCTTTTAACCTAATTTGTGACAGGGGCTAATCATGCTGCATTGTGGAAAGGGTCATATTTAGATTCATACTGTAAGAAACTTAGAATGACATCCCTATGTCTCAGCTGACAGCTATTACTTTCATGTAACAAATATGGGAATATAGAAGTGCATCAATGTATTATGAATTTCTAAATATACATTTAGAGACTTAGTAACAAAATAAAAGGCTCCAAGCCCCCAAAAGTATGTGGAAATTAATTTTAGTCTGCAGAACTCCACAGAAATGAAAAATCAGTACACTGGAGGGCCTGATTTTTTATGTAAAGAGTGAAACTCTCAAGCAAGCTGAAGTTAAGTAATTGCCTGAGCACAGAACTGAGCGACAGTTACTAGGCACCAGGTTACTATGGACTAGATGAAGTGCAGGGAGTGAGAAAGTTCTTGCTCTTGGCCCAGAGTTTCATCTTTCTTACTAAACTCCACTAGCTAATAGGGACAGCCGAGCAGCAGGAAATTGTTAAATCATGGTAACTTCTGCGTGTGCTGCAGCCCTAGGATTTTTTGGGGCATATGCACATTGAACAGCTTTACATTGCACTGATGCAAAGATGTCTAGTTTAGTAGTTATTCTGTTCTGAAGCTCCCTATACTTTATCCTTTTTCTCTGAAGAGAAATTAAGATTATTAGTAAGTTAATAAATCATTTATCCATTTTATTTTTTAATTTTAGTAAAATTATTCATTACTTATGGATTCCAACATGTAGTGTCAGACCAATATAATCACACTGATTGCAAGATAATGCATTGATAAAACTGCATTATCAGAATGAATATATACCAAAAAGAACTACAGTGCTCCTAGTGCTCCTCACATACTCATGCATATACAAAAACAGCTATGATCATAGAATCATGGAATCATAGAATAGTTAGGGTTGGAAAGTACCTTAAGATCATCTAGTTCCAACCCCCCTTCCATGGGCAGGGACACCTCCCACGAAACCATATCACCCAAGGCTATGTCCAACCTGGCCTTGAACACTGTCAGGGAGCTGTACTTAGTGCCTAAGACTCTTTAGAAGAAGGAACTCAAGACGGTAACCACCAAACACTTGACCATTACTACTACCCTAGAGCATACGAAACATGAAAAAATGTTTGTAGTGCTAGAACTCCAAAATAGAAGAGAACTGTGTAGGAGTGATACAACAGCTGGAAATGAGAAAGCAGACCAAGCACTGACTTCATATCTTTCCTCAGAAAAAATGCTGCATCTGTCAACGCTCTGGTCATCAGCAGGGTAGGATTTTAATTTCAAGACTTCTCAATGTGATAAATCTGGGATAAATTTATTATATTTTTTTCACACGAAATGCATGGCATCAATACTACAATTTATTTTCATCTTTAGGTTAGCAGGTTTAGAAGGAGGCAGAATGCCATCAAAATATGATAAGTTAATTAAATTTAGCACATGCTGGTATTTCTCAGTATGTAATTAAACTGACCTCCAGTTCCACCAAGATTTATTTTGTTTCCTAAACATATTTTTAAAATTTCCAAGATAATTTATATTGTTTTCCACTACATAAATGTGAAAAGAAAATGTTATCAAGTTTCCAGTATCAGTTCTTTCCCTCTTGATGTGCAGTGTGTACATTGGGATAATCTTTTACCTCAGTAAATGAAATAGCAAACAACAAAAAAACCCCCAACAAACTCAAAGCATAAATACTGTTTTACTTCCCTTCTTCTCCTCTCTCCTACCCAGTTTTTGGTTCTGAAAAGCCTGGTTCCTTTTGAAATAGATACTGCAAAGTTAACCAAGAAAACCCTAATAAGCTGTAATGAAAAAGTCTCTAAATATTTAATGCAAAATAAAATGAATGAATAATCTCACAGATACTAACAAGTAACTGGACTTCAAAATTGTTTTATTAAGCTTTCAGATTTCATCAAATTAACTGAGATTTAGTCTCTAAAATTAGCATTAAACTTATTATTCCTGAAATAAGAGAACTAAAAGGTTTTTTTCTTTTTAAAAGTAACACAAATAAATAAAAATTATCATAATTATACCAGGCTAAAATTTTACCCCAAACTTACAGTATGACTCCATTTTCCTTTAATTTTGCTTCCAGTCAATTGTTTATATTCCCCATAAATAGAAAACACTGCCAAAAGCCGATGCAATATCAGTTAGTGATTTAAATTCCCTGCCTGCTTTTAAAGGAATGCAACCATGTCCCAAGGGGTGGTGTAAAGAATGCCTTGATACCCTACCACATGTGCAAATTACATTAAAAAAAAAAATCTGTTTTCAAAGTCCTCTTTTAACTTAGTTTGGAAAATATCTTCTCAGTTAAGCTATACAAGCTTCCCAGTCAACTCTTCACTAGTAGCTCAGTTTAAGAACCAGACTGGATAGACGACAGCACCCATATCATATCCAAGACTTTATTGGTAGTGGGTCTGCCATGCCCTTTTTTAATGGAAAAGTCTTATATTCACACTGCTTGTTGTAAGGCCATTCTGTAAAGGAGACAGTTAACATGAGGAATCTTTCCTCATGAATTCACTTTCACAGAGAGGAAAACTGCAAATGAATATAATCAATGTTTCAAGTTGAAATTTACAGTTACAACTTTCATCAAATACTACTATACTTATTTTTACATTACAGAAATGTAAACATGAAAAATACATCAACAGTTACCTTGTCTTCTAGGTCTTGCAATCCTTCCTTGCAGCCCTCCAACTGCGTCTCGATCTCTGCAGGAATTATTGTATGCAATTCAGAATATTTGATCCGGAGTTTCTCCACGATGTCCTTTAGAGTTTGACTTTCTTTACTAATCACACTCTGAATCTCCTACAAAATTAAGAATAACTCAGCAGTTTTACCCAGTTTACACTGAGTGCATATGCATACGTATATACATATATATACACACACACACACATACACTGAGTTCTATATTTCTTACCACGATTATGGTTTGGAAAAGTTAGGGGTTTATATCAAGCCTCATTTGATTACCTCTGCAAGCAGATTAGCTTTGAGAAATACTCACTCATTTAACCAAATGATGCTTTTCAATCTGTAAGAATTAATTAAACTTGATAGTACTCCAGGTCAAGCAACTGACGCACTTATGTTTATTGGGAGGTATAGCAATGTAATATTTGAAGTACTCCTATGATTAAAAGTTAACCTCTGAGCTCTCTCTTCTGCCAAAAATGCATTTTCTCTTTGAAAGACATTTAATAGCCAGCACTCATTCCTTCATCACTATAAACAACACAAAGACCACAAAAAGCAACAGGTTTCAAGCAGAAGTGTCTGCTTTCAGTCAATTACGCAGAGCAGCACAGCAGGCTCCTTTCAAAACAGTAGTTTCCAGTTCTGCACAAAGAATGCAGGTTTTATGAGATAAAAGAAACTTGAACTGTTTCTAGGCCTGTGGCCTAGAAATAAAAACCGATCTAAGTCCTCTTGCAGAAAGAAAGAAGAAACTCATTTGTTTTGAAGGTTTTCTAGAATTTCAAGTTGAAAAGTTCTGTTTGTGTGCTTTCTGGTTCCTTTTGTCAGTGTTTAGCTGTTTAATAAATTCAAATTTTAAGTCAAGTTATTGGAGAAAATGTTCCAAAGCTCCTATCAATGCAAGGCAATGAAAGACATTAAAATTAAATCCTTCGCTTTTTCAATCAGGGGTAAAAGCAATCCATTAACTCCTAGTCTTCACTTAGGAATCTTTTCCCTCATACAAATGCAATGCACAGAAGAAATATGTAAGAGTCTGAGATTGATATATTTGCTATCATCCCATGACAACTGGGTCTGATATTAGAAAACTCAAAGCCATGAAACAGCCATGTGCCTCATTCTACCATAGAGAAGGCTGCTGTTGTCAAATGACCCAGTTAAGATTGTGCCAGTATTTACAGAGGTTTATAGATTCCCTGACTTGAATTTGGAAGAATCAGTTACTACATTAGTCTCCAAAACAAAACATCTCTGCAAACTGGTTTCTGTATATAAATGCATGTTCACATTTCACAAACTATTTAGCTGGAAAGCATATGCTCATAAAAACTGTCCCAATCTTTCTCTTAGAGGACTAGATGATATTATCTCCCATTTGCATACTCATCTATGTTGTCGAGTTCAAACTTCACCACCCGACTAACCTAGATTTGTCATCTGGAAGGGAAATAGGCATTTCCATGTAAAAAATGCAATGGAGCCCCAAGTAATGTTATAGATTTTATAGAAACTAAGTTTTCTTTGGAAGAAGGGATGAAATTGTGGTGCAGATTTTGGCTTACTGGTGTTTACATTAGTTAAAATTAAGGAAATTTTCAATCCTTTCAGCTGAATCTTCTACTACTACAAAGAATCATTTAACAGGATTGCTGCTAACGTTTGTGCCAACTGACGTAAGGAACAGGAACAAGGTCTAAACTCACTTTTGGGTGAGTTTTAGGTGCTCAGAATAGCACAGTTTGGATGCGAGGGTAAAGACCAGGCATCAAGCACTTGCAATGGTAACATCTCCTCTTGGATACGAAGAATTCAGTAAAAGAGTAGACCCAGTTCTAAGTCCTAATTCTAGATAATTATCTATAGAAAATCAGCCCTTTCAGACAAATTGACAAGGTTTCACCACAGTGATGTTGGCTCATGAGTTTTCAGATGTAGCTAAAATTTCTCTCTCATGCTAACCCCATAATAATGATCATATCTGCCACTATGGTCTTCAGCTTCTGTACCTGTCCTAGTTCTTTACCAGTTTCAAGCATTCATCTTCTAAAGAAAATATATGGTGGGAACCTGCAATTAGTTTTTATACAAAACTCAGCAGAAAGCCCAAATTTGTAATAGACCTTAGTAGGTCAGAATAAATAAACTATGAAGTTCTATTGCTAAAAGATAACTCAAATAAAATTAAAATTATTTTTAATCAAGATTAAATAAGACAGTAATATAAAACAGTTAAACTAGTTTGAAATAAATATAATTAAAATAATAAATAAATAAACTTTTAGGAATAACAGAATTTCATAAAGTCAATAATTCAAAGGACAACAGAAAAATAGTTGAATGACATAAACGTATAGACTAGGCTGCTGCAGAGTGCTGGTTGCTACTGGTGGAGACTGTTGTCTTGATCACAATTTGATTCCTAAGAACTATTTACTGGGTTAACCCTTGATGTGGGATATAAATCCAGAGTACTTGAAGTGGCCCTGGCTAGGTACCAGATGGGGAAGGGGGACAGGACATACACTAAGCAGTCCTTCCTTGGCATGCATCTGGCTGTGGACATGGCAGGGCCAGTCATGGTCTGCTCAGCCAGATTCACTCTCTTTAAGCCAA
This sequence comes from Psilopsiagon aymara, assembly GCA_024733675.1. Taxonomy (NCBI): domain Eukaryota; kingdom Metazoa; phylum Chordata; class Aves; order Psittaciformes; family Psittacidae; genus Psilopsiagon; species Psilopsiagon aymara. Next base: position 7,176 of record JANRGW010025425.1, read on the forward strand.
GGCCAGGTTGGGCATACCCTTAGGTGACATGGTCTAGTATGAGGTTCTCTGTCCATGGCAGGGGGGTTGGACTTGGATGATCTTAAGGTCCTTTCCAACCCTAACCATTCTATGATTCGATGATAATGTGCATATGGCTATATATATACTTTGCCACTAATTTTATTTGGAGCAAGTTCAAGCCCCAGAATAAAAGAGAACATATTCTGTAAGTCCACACACAATAACAGAGGCTTCACCAACCTCCAATTGTCCTGGCTTTCCACAAGCACCTTGCAGTAACACAGCAGCATTCTGTAACGCATGTGTCACAGCACTTATTTCTTCAGCAAACTTATTCCTCTGTTGAATCTCAGCTTGTACAGAATCCTTATGGTCCTGGATCTTTTCATACAACCTATGAAAGATTTCCAGCAAGAATACATTGTTATACAGAATACTCTGTATTTTAGAATTATTTTCTGTAATAAATCTCTGAGATTCTGGCCTTTATTATCTCATTTTCTTCAAAAATGAAACTTCAGATACTGCTAACCAATTTATGTTTGGTAGACCAAATAGCGTGCATATTTAAACTGCAAACAGCTCAGGTTCTCCGAGTCTCAAGATGCTAGGAGAACAGAAGACATCACAAAGACCTCCATGCCAAAAAACGGGCACAGAGAGGGCAAGTACAATCACAGATTTGGGGGGAAAAAAAAATAATTTAAAAAAATTAAATATTGGAGGAAAATTTCAAACAGTTGTGCTCAGTAAGGCAAAAGGTGAAGTGTTGAAAAGCACAAGGTCTCATTTTTATAAAGCTGGAAGACCCACAAATATCATTCAAGTTCACAAGAACCTGGAACCTCCAAATTGAGAATTATCCCTTCTGATTCCTGCTATATTTAAAGATAAATTGCAGCACACACATGACATGGTCATATCAGCTCTAACTAATATCTCCCAGTGCCCATGGGGGAGGTAGCAGATGGGTTAGATGGAGCATTAGTCTGACCCAGGAGGGAATTCACTATCTTTTTAAGTGCGTACCCAATAAAACACTGCGCTTATAAGTAGTCCTATGTCTATCTTCAATAGAAATTTCACACTACTTACTTTTTACAGCGATCTTGCATTGCCTTTATCTCACATAAAGAAGGAAGGGCAGCTTCTGCCTCAGTATTTTCATATGTATTCAGGATGTTTCTTATACGGTGAAGAAGTAGGAGTAAGAGGAGCTGTTGCTGGTTGACATTTTCCTCAAATGAGTTCACAAAATCTAGTAATTCTATCAGTTCCTCTCTGGTGGCCTTTTCTTTCTCTTTAAGACCTTCTGGCTGCTCTTCCTGGAGCTTATCGAGAATTATTGTTTCTCGTTCCAGCTAAATAAACAGCATGTCAAAGGATGAGATAAAGTGCTCTTTTATTCTATCACCTTAAGTTACATTATTCATTTACTCATATGCATGACTAACTACTGGGAATTACACAGCCAGAGAGCTTAACTCTCTTTAGTGTGCCAAAACATTTGGGTTTGCTCTAACAAAGCACATAATCCCCCACAGAGTCGTTCCGGGTCTAGAGAATTCATGCTATAAATATCTCCATCATTTCTGTATCTAAGCTCAAGAAAGGCTGGGGAGAAGTGGCTAATCAGTGGGACAGAAATGATTTTCTGCACTGACCTCAGCCTCATCCCTACGACATTCCCCAAAATTCACAGTTTGTTGAGCAACTCACCTCTTCACTGATGAATTTCCATTCCTGCTTTAGTTCTTCACAGTTAATTTCCAGCCCTTTCGCCACTTCAAGCAAACCTAGCCAATTTTCCCACAGTGCTGTCACAATCCTGCCCAGGGCCCTGTCACTTCTGCATAATCTCATCAGCTCTCCAGAGACCTGCCTCAGCTTCACAAGATCATCTTCAGCCGACTCAATGTTGGAGACTAAAATCTGATAGGAAAAAGAAACCAATAACTCAATAAAATAATGCAGTCAGAAGTGTTAATGAAGCATTCAGTAACATGATTAGGATCCTCAAATATAACGGCAATCACTCCACTGAGCTGGTTAAATATGGTTGTAATACAAGAATTCTGTTCGCTAAGAATGTGGAGAAAGATGGGGTAAATAAAACAAACAAAGCAAACAGAAGAACAGTGCACCCAGGCAATTACACTGTTCTTACTTCTTTGCTGTTATTTGGAAGGGAAGAGAAATGAGCAGGAGTTACAAATACATAAAATTAGAAGCTTGCAATACGATGATGAGTAAAAGAGAAGACAGCGAAGAGGTTGCTTATAGCAGTGGCTTGGTGGGGAGGCAGCAAGGGAAAACTTTCCAGGAAACTGGAAATTCTGTTTTCCACTTCTGAGGGAAAACAACAGCAATGTTAGAAAACCGATCAGTTCGGGTCCTGCAAAAATCAATGAGGAATCAGAACAGAAATGCAACGCTACCATAGGCACTGATAATGTTTGATTTCTATAGAAGTAAGATGTACTCATTTGACATGGCCTATTAAAATCCAGTCTTTTTATAGGCATGTAGATTTATCATATGGGTTTATATACACAGAAATACAGGTCAAAGAATTTCACTTCTTTGTACTAGGATGGAACACTATGATATGGTGTTCATAACTGTGTAACAGTTTTGCATGAGATTTTTCAGTTCTTCAGAGCCTTTTTTACCTTGCTTCCTTCTAAGTGGTCCAAAGCTTCTTTATAAGACATCGGTGACTGAGACAAAGACTGACTAAGCATCTTTTCCAGTCTGTTAAGATTATCACACACCTTATCTTTGGTTTTTGTGTAGCTTTTGTATTTTTCTAAATACCTGTAGGAAACAATAGACCAATTAAATTTGTTGTGGTTGCTCTCTCTAATCATAACGCTCACTAGAATTAAAAAGAGACTCTTCTGAGCTGGTAGTCCTTACTAGTTTAGGAATTCAATTAGTATTTGTTCTTAGGACACTGGAGCATTATTATTAGGTCAAGAGGCCTAAGTGCCCAGTGGTAAATAAAAGCAGGTATGTATATCCATATATCAGACATGAAGCTACTCAAAAGAATAGTATGCAGTGATCTAAGTCTCCATCCTTCCCAGGCATTCCCAAAGTTAGTTCCCACACATTCACATATTCCACACAGTCTATTTGTCCCTACAATGTGGGGACTATACAATTCCAGTTTCTTATTTCTATATGTTGCCATCTCTTTGCTATTAATAAAGCCTTTAAAGTCATCCAATTCTTTTACTATAAAAGCAGATTTGAAAGTTATGCTCAATAGAAGCACTGGATCATGAGCACACAATTTTAAGAACACAGAATGACTGAATGGTTTCATTTGGAAGAGATCATAAAGATCATCTAGATCCAACCCCCTGCCATGGGCAGAGACACCTTCCACTAGACCAGGTTGCTCAAAGCATCACCCAACCTGGCCTTGAACACTGCAAGGAATAGGGCATCCACAGTGTCTCTGGACAACCTCTGCCAGTGTCAAAAAACCCTCACAAAAAAATTCATTCACAATATGTAATCTAAATCTACCCTGTTTTAGTTTAAAGCCATTACAGGCCCTTCTTAGGTTGGATACAGTACTCCAGGGGGGGTAAGAGAGGAGTAGAGGGGAGAATGGCCTCCGTCAACCTTCTGGTCACATTCCTTTTGATGTAGCTTAGTATACAGCTGGCTTGCTAGGCTGCAAGTGCACATTGCTGGGTCGTGCTGAGCTTCTTGTCAATCAACACCCCTAAGTCTTTCTTCTCAGGGCTGCTCTCAATCCATTCTCTGTCCAGCCTTTATCTGTGCTTGGGATTGCCCTGACCCAGGTGCAGGACCTTTTACACTATCTCCCAGACTTTTTCTGTGCATATACATGGAGGTACATCTGAAGCTATACACCTTCAGATCTCTTCCATACCTATATTTGAAGGAAGAAAACTATGGCCTGCATCTTGTTTGGTCTTTACTTCCTTAAGTCATCAGAATAGTCTATGGAAGACGTGCATTAGGGTCCCCAGGCACCTCTGAAGATTGTTCTAACCTGCACCAGCACTGAATTAGAGACTGTGGAAATATGCTTTCTTCTGACTGTGGTACCCTATGACCCTCAGTCATACCCCATAGGTACTTTTTTGAATATGCTAAAAAGGATTTCATTGTAAATTAGTAGCAATATAATTATTGTCTAGTAATTTTCCTTCCAATTACACCTTGGAACAACAGAAATGCTTAAAGTACTTTCTGCTAAATTACCTGTTTGTATCACTGCATTTATTATCAGTCAAAACCAATACTGCATTTTTTATCAGTCAAATTTCTTATAGTAAGGAACATTATGATCTCTAAAACATACCTCTGTTCATCAGCTTCCTTTCTGTGGGCCTTCTTCCTTAACACCAAACTCTTATTGATTAATTCTGTTAAAGTATTTTCCAAATACGTTTTGTCTTCCGGTTTCACTAGGTTTTTCAGCTTGGAGTACAGGTTTTCTATGTTAGCCTTTGCAGAGTTGAACACTTCTAGTTCCCATTGTGGGGTCTGATAGCCCTCCTCTGAGCTACTGAGCTCTGGTGAGGCAGACTGGACTTCAGTTTCGTAGTCCTCAAGCAACCTGGCAGCCCTTTGAACAGCCGTGGTATAAAGCTCACCAGTCTCACATGCCTCCTCCAGAGTACTCTGAAAATGTTAAAAAGACACAGGAACAATCAGGAAAAACTACTGTGCTCCTCTGTATACGAGATGGTCTTCTCAGATTTTCACACCTGGCTGTTTTTGAGACCAATATTCCCCCTAATTGCCCTGAGGAGGTGACTCTACTCCCTAGGCAGTCATAGAACAGTGCTGTAACTATAGACTGATTGCCCCCAAACATAGGAACAGGTCAATACTAGAAAAGTCAAGAGAGAAGGATGGCAGAACACAAGAGCCACAAGATCCCTTATGGACATGGCAGTATAAAATCATGATCTGTTCAGATAAGGAAAGCCCAAACATTGATGCTGTATTTGTTTATGGAGGGGATATCTCTGCTATGACTTGCAGAACTGCTTCAAGCTAAAGCCTCTTCTTGTGTGTATTTATACACAGAATAATGTGTGACATGTGACTTCGCCAGCTCCTAGATTCCCACAGGGCAGAGAAATTTTGGCATTGTGCTTTCCACACAGTACCCAAGCAGTGAAGATGCAGCACAGTAAATCAAGAAATCTGGCGGCAGGACCGTAAGCCCATCAGGGATGCTGAATTCCCCACCCTATTATTAGCTAATACCTTATATTTCCTTGTTTGTATCCATCAATCTCTCTTGGACAGTCAAGCCACAGGTCTTCTTGACCACAACACAATTCCAGAAAGTCTCTGCTATGAAAGTTACCACTGTTTTGGTTTCCGACATAAATTTATCACTAACACTTTCTCCCTGTATTAACAGTTCTCTTTAGCTTAAGCACTCCTTTTCAATCCATTAGGTCTACCTCCTGCTTAATTATATCTCAGCTAGATTTCCTATTTGTCCCCAGTTTACCAGGCTTGAGCAAATTCAGTTTTATGAACTGCTCTCAGCACATCTCATCCCTCTAACAGCATCTGCTCTTGTTTGAGTGGACTTTTCCTGACAAGGGCATCAAGAACAGGTCAACCCTCCAACAACCCTTTATCGATGCCTTATATATTTGCATTGAAGCCCTGGATCCTGGTTGCCATTCCTTTCCTCACTCTTCTGAGGCCTGATCCCAATGGTTTGACCTGTGCTTTACTCTCCTTGATGATTCCCAACTTAAAAGCCTTTTCTGTACAGTAGAAACAAGGAACTTCTGGGGTTTTTTATCACTGTCACAATCGAAAATTGTACATAAAATCAGTCCCAAGAAAATTGCACCCAGTCTCTCTTCAGCTCAGTATTTCAACACAACCTTTTCCTTACTCCCCTTCACTTTTCTTTTATGCAAATCCTCACTGCTTGATTACAACCGAACTGAAAAAACCTAATTTTTCTGTATCCTTATTTTCTTATAATGATTCCTATCATATCTCCCAACGCAGAGATGATCATGAGCCAATTCAGTAATTAGAATAAAAGGATATAAGTTATGAAAATATAAATGCTAGTCACCCACAAATCATCTGATTATTGGGAAAAGACATATAGCCATACCTTACTTTTATTAAATATACTTACAACACGGGCAGCAATGTCTGTCTTCAGCTGCATTTCATGATCTTGCAGTGTCCCTAATTTTGCATCTGTATCAGCAGCAATAGAATTTTCTTCTTGTTTTTCCCTCTCTTTTTCCATTATACATTTAATAGCAGAAAACTTTGCTTGAATCATATTCTGAATTGCTTCCCATCGTATCTTTTCATACTGCATTGTTTTTATATCTACCAGGAGTGGCTGAAGGAGCTCTGATTGAATACACTTTATGATGTGGAATAGATGTTCTGAATCATTCTGACTATCTTCCTTGTTTACACCCTGGAGACCAGACACCAAGTTTTTAAGAAGCTGATTCAATTCCTCAACATCTTTCTCCAGGTTCTTTATTTCTTTCCTCTTAGATTCTTTGAATGGTGCACCAAAGACTTCATTTTTGTTTAGTTGATTTGCTGCCTCCTGGATTAAGTACAATATTTGTTGAACTGTCTGAAACAGAATCAGGGCAGATACAAGATTCTCAGCAGGAGAAGAGCTAGAACTATCATTTAGCATGTTAGCTTCTTTTCTTACAGTGGATATCACAGCCTGGATTTCATTTAGCAAAGCCTGAATCTTATCATATTCGCCAACAGTATTATCAAAATGTATTATCTTCCCTTTAATTTTATTTTTAATTTTTAAAAAATTTGTTTGCAATTCATCCAGCTGCAGTGAGTCCCATTTTAGACCTACGCATTCAAAGATTTCTTTGTACTTCATTATTTGTGACAAATTGGATTGAAAAGCTAATACTTTTTCTTGAAGTGCTTTGCATTTATCCTTCACTTCCAACGGAGCACCTAACAATTCATCTTCTTCCAGGTTAATTTCACCAGAATATAGATCATTAAGGTCTCGCTGCAGTAAAATTACTCCTTCAGCAAACTCTTTGTAGACAACTATCTTTCTTTCTACTTCATGAAGTTTACTCTGAATTTGCCTCTGTGTCTTCCTTGCTCTGTTCTTCAGACTTCTTAACTGATCAATCAAAAATAGTTGTTCAGACAGGCTCAGTTCCCCAGCTGTGACCTGACTTTCTGTACAGTGGGATAAGATAAGCCCTTCTATTTCCTGTATGTCCTTCAAAATCTCCTTTAAAATGGTTTGTTGACTGATTAATTCTGACCATGTGCTGCTTTGGCTCATGTCAGGCCTGGCAAGAATCTCAGCATTTCGAAGCTGACAGTGAACTTTTTCTACTTCTGCAGTAAGTTTTTGCCTCTCCTCCAGCTGGAGCTCTAGGTGCTGTAATCTTTGAGCTGATTTTAAAACAAGAGCCTTGTATGAATTCTGCAATGACTGTACAAGGAAGGTCATATCAGAGCTCTCCTCTGGTTTTAAGTTAGGAATGATGTGCTGGAGCCCATAATTCAGTGACAGAATCACAGGTTCTCTGTTTTGAACTTCTGTGATCAGAAGCTGACAACTTCTGATTTGTGATTTAACATCACTGGGAAAAAGTGCTGCTTTTTGATCAAGAGAAGACAGTGAATCTTTGACCCATGAAATATTTTCTTTCAGCTTCTTCATAATTTCATTTTTCATGAGAGCAGGACCAGTGACCTGAACATCCTCTTGAAGGGTTTGTTGTGCTGATAATGCCTCCAATTTGCTCTGCAAATCATGTATAGAGTTCTCCAAAGCTACCTTCTCTTGATCACTCCAAATTCTTTTCATCTGAAGTTCAATCCTTCTTTTTAATAGAGAAAGACCATGTTTAATGTCCTGTAGCTCTGTAGTCCAAAGTACAGGGTAATTGGCTTTTCCTGCAGCTGAGGAATATAACTCTGCTTGTACATACTGTTCTTGTATCAGCCTCTGAATATCCCGTGCTTTATCCATAAGCAGGTTAAATTCATCGATTTCTGCTACAACTTGATCATGTTTCTTTTGCACTGTTTGTTCCATGTGTTGCCACCATTGCTCCAGTTGCCTCATTTGGCTTTCAGTTAACACTTTATCCATGCATGTTAAATGCTGAGATAAACTTTCTTGCTGAGTCTTCAACTGGTTTAAGACATCTCTTTCTTTTTTTAAGGACTCTATGCATGACTTAATTTTCTCCAGAAGAACTGTGTTGTTCATAGGGCCCCTGGCAAAAATATGAGTAGTGTTTAACAATATCAAAACAAACTCCTAAAATATGGAATAGACACATTTTTTAAAAAATATTTTGTTTTTAGAAAATTATTCACTCTGTTTATTTAATCATATATATCTCTCAATGTTCTCTCACAAATTTCCTCACCACTGTTTCAGTATCATTATTTCTTGCTTATCTGTACAGCACAAGTTATTTCTAGATAACTCTGCAAGAAAGGTATATTCTAATTTATATTCTCTAAAACTGCAGTATTTGTTAACACAGAACGTGCAATTTCCTAAAGGAATATAGACTCCCTTAAAAGTTACAATAAATAAAATATTAAAAATCAGCAGTAGTGTTTGTTAATCTCTAAGTGAACTAATATTTCATGGTAATCTCTGGTTTACAATGAAGATAAAGCTCAGTTATAAGAAAAACTTAAAAAATTCCCACTTATTCAAGAGATTATTTACTCATCTTTTATTTCCAGGAGTATTTTGAAATTCCCACCTAAAATATATTTAGCAGCTGGATTTTTATTTTTGTGTATCTCTGTGCTGTAAATGAACATCATTTATTTTAAAGATTTTAAAATTATTGTGATACATTATTGAGATTCATAGGCTAATTCCATATTTGAAGGCTAATTCATAAAAGGTGCTAAATATTTGAAGCGCATTGGTTACCTCTGAATCGGTACCGTCAACTTACTTCCTGCAACAGAATTTTTCTGATCAAATAAGGTTAATTTTCAGAGTAATGAGATATTTCACTCAGGAAAAAAATACAACTGATGAGTCCTTAAAGAAAAGTTAATATTTCACATCTATCATATTATTTTAATATGGCTTTTAGATAGGTTTTGATCACAGCAACCATTTCTTTGTTTTGCCTAAAAAATAAGAGATATTGCTAAAACCGCCAAAAATGCTTCTGTTTAAGCTTCTTAAATTCAGAAACCGATGAGACTTCTCTGGATACCCAATATTAATGAGAAGGACAAAACACCATGTTCTTGCTGAGCATTATTCAAGCATGGCATAAAATTCAGTCTAGGACCATATTTGTTGTGCAACCTATTATCAGAAACCCTCAACTATACTTACAGTTTTATGTTATCTTTTTCTGTTGACAGATTTTTCATTGAGGACTGTGCAGCAGAAAGATTTTTCTGGTACTCATTAATTAAACAGTACTGTTGTTGCTTCACTGCCTTAACAGCATCAACTTCTTGAAGCAGCCTGTCCCAGCAGGGTACTGTAGGATCTGTGGTTTGCAGATCTGCTCTGTTTGATCCTGTTGCACTGGGAAAAGCTTCTTGACTATGACACAAAGATTTTGCTTTCCATGTTTCCAGTTCAGCTTGTAAATTCTACAATCAAGCCCACCACAGAGAGGGAATTAAAAGAGGAACTCAGAACACTTTCAGCTTTCAACACAAAATACAGTTAAATACTGATATATCTACAAATATATACTTGTTCATTCACATGCAAATGAACATGCATGCCTGTGCACACCATGGAAGCACATTGTGCAATCACAGGCGTAGCTACTACTGCACTCTAGAACAGCAGTAGAAAATATGGCATTTACACGGACATACTTGCATTAAGGCACAGTGTTTGTAGATTACCTGGTAGACATACTGACTAATCATGCAGTCAAACTTCAGATAGGACAATACGAAGCAATTTTATTTTGCCAAGTGAATCATAATTCTGTAAAGTGTATCACTACATTAACAATGAGGAATGGCTTTGCACTTTCCATACCTCCAGCTCTTTTAATTGTTCATTTATAAGCACAATATCCAGTTCAGCCACTTCATTTTTCAGCTCATTGACCTTCTGTTCCTCTTCAAAATATTCAGTGTTTACTTGCACACCAGGAAGTAGCTCCTTCTGGACAACCACTTCTGCATCTGTGTCCTACAACACAAACAGGATTATTATTTCTGAAGTTCCTAAACCAGAAAGTTTTCTGACTGCAGCACTTGGCTTCACATGTTTAAGTCATGCCTAAATCCTGCTGTGACGTCCTCCACAGCCTTTGTGGGTCAACCAGGACTCAGAGGCTGGAACTTACACCACAACTCCCCACCTCTGTGGTCACCCCAGCTTGACAGCACTGCTCAGACAGCTACGTAATTTCTGCCTATAATTTTAAATTTGAAACTCTGATACCCCCACCTTCAAATTACATTCTTCATGCACGTGCCTCTGCTGCTGATATATTCACAGGTCTATCCTGTCTTTTTCCCCTCTTCCTTATACATTTATAGACCTTTAGTCTCCCCTCACACCCACATTCCTTCCGCTCAGCACCTGCCTCGATACACTGATGCAGCCTTCACAAAGACCTTTTCTCCAACTATTCTTCACAGGGCAAATCACGCATGAAGCACAAAGCAACTCATGCATGCAACACAAAGCCATGACTGCTACTACAAATGCCATCTGACATCAGGGGTAAGACAAGAGCTTTAGGGAGCCATGTCTCAGGTGGGGTGGGGAGGAAGGGAATGGGGGGCTCCCGAACCAGAACCTGGCACATCAATTCCCACAATGACAGAAGGACAAGTCACTTGGGGTATGCCAGGTTTAACAGCCCATCAGCTGAGCTGCAGTTGGCCAAGTGGATACTCTCACCCAGGCCCAGTTCAGATGCAAAATGTAATCCTCTATATCAGCTTCAGCTATTGCAGACAACAGCATAAATGAAATGTCACAGGCTTATCATCACATGGCAATAACTTAAAAATCTTTCTGTGCTCACCTTCCCCCTATGGCTGGTGTAAACTGTGATGTGTTTCACATGTAGACTTCGTGTGAGTGAATACATACAAATATACAGATGTGACTACAGTGTGAGCTTGTCCATAGTACCAACATATAAAATGAGCAACAATGGCATATTTTTGTTTGACAAATTTACTATATTGATACTTTATAGATTATTTTACTAGGAAGCAGCCACCTATCCCAGCCACCGTATCCCTTGTAAGCAATCGCTGTCTCTGTCTCCCTGTGGGTTGTGAGCTATCTAAAATGTACCTGCTTCCAATTGTGGGAAACAGGTAGCACATTGTAGACATTATCAGAAAACAGTAACTCTATTCAGTTGAACTCTTTCGGTTATTTTCAGTCAAAGCTGAAGGGGGGCACTCAAAAAATGGTCCATCAGAGAACTTTTCCATTTCTCTGAGTAAACATTTGTAACAGTTGTATCAATTCAGACATAAGATTTCACCTTAGGAAACTTTGGAGTGCCATCGAATTGAAGTAAGCTGAAAAACTCAGGTTAAGCTATCACAGAGTGAGAAGTAAATCCACTTTACCAGAATGAAATATAAACACATCAAAACACACAGTAAAGTGTCCTGACACTAAGAAAAACCTCAGGCTTGCTGTGTAGACATTTTCCTTGTTCCATGATGTCTTCAACACATACTGTGGCACTGCCTCCCCATACACACAGACACATAGATAGTACCAGTCTCCCCAGACACTAGTTTTAATGTTTCCTATAGGTTTTCAGTATCATCAGACGGTTGGAGAAGGATGAAAAAATAAGAAGGTAAGAGCATCAGTGTTGCTAACCAGCTACTGTCTTTCAGGTACAAAGCCAGGGCTCCACTGCTGACTTTTCACAATGCAGGCACAAGGGAAACTGACAAAACATGACTTTGGCTTCAGGCTAAGGCACAGCTCTCAGTCTAAATCCTTTCTTATCCAAAACCTTCCTCAGGAAATCAGCAAAACCTACTTCCCCTTCTCTTTGCAACCCCAAGTTTGTCATGCTTAAACACATGCCTAAAGATCACACGTAGAAGTGGAAATCAGTCTATTTAGAATAGACTACAATATTTTCAGTTAGAAGGTACCTACAGCCATCACCTAGTCCAACTGCCTGACCACTTCAGAGCTGACCAAAAGTTAATGCATGTTATTAAGAACATTGTCCAAATGACTCTTAGAAACTGACAGGCATCAACCACCTCTTTAGGAAGCCTGTTTAGTTTTTGACCACCCTCTTGGTAAAGAAATGCATCCTAATGTCTAGTCTAAACCCCTCCTGCTGCAGCTTCGGACCATTCCCATGCACGCTATCGTGGATACCAGGGAGATCTGCATTGCCCTTCTCCACCTCTCCTCCTCAGGAAGCTGTAGAGAGCAATGAGGTCACCCCTCAGCCTCCTTTTCTTCAAACTAGACAACCCCAAAGTCCGTAGCTGCTCCTAATAGGACAAATCTTACAGCCTTTTCACAACCTTTGTTGCTCTCCTCTGGATGCATTCATGGACCTTCATATCCTTCTCAAATTTGGACCTTGTTATGCATTCAGCTTGAATTAATTCTCCTTTCTCTATTTCATTTATTTTCTTATGCTGGATCACTCTTGGATTTCAATTTTCTGACCTGCCCTCCTTGTGATCACAAAACTATCACAGCTAACTAGAATAACATGTAAATAAGCTGCATTGATTATAATTTAAATAGAAACTCTAAATATCATAAAGATTGATTATGATGGCTCTGAAAACCAATATTTCTCTTTTTGAACAGATCCACTGCCAAATATGATGCAGCTAGCACTTTGGATAAAGTTTGTAACTACCATGGACACAAAGCAGAACTACACACAATGGTCTCAATTTCGATGTGACAATAATTCCTCTTCTTTTACAACAGAACTTCAGCTGAGGCCCATGTGGAAACAAAAAAGCCAACGAGTGAGAAATTTAGCTTGAAATAACAGTGTGTGTTACCTGATGTGCAAAAACGGAGGGATTAGGTTCCAGACTATCTTTCTCAGCTGCTGAAGATTCTGGGACACAACTCTTCTGGCACACCTTTTGTTGAACCTGCTCCATGTCTTTATATGACTGACTCTTGACATCACTACGTTTCTCCTTTTTTGTAAGAAACAAACAAAAAAAACCCAACCAAGTATTCAAAAAGCCCTAATCAAACCTGCTCAGTAGTAATAACAGTGCTCAAGATGACAAAGTTACAAAGCCTGTAATTATAGGTAGATGAGGAAAACCATGGTTACATCTCGATTTATTGTGGGCAGGGTTATGGCAGAGGAAACCATTTGGAAGCAGCAGTGTTATAATTTTGTTATAAATTTGTAGAAAAATTGCAGATGTAATTCCTCTGACCTACGCTGTTATTCTTTCATTATTCTAAGCATGGACCTTGAACTGTGTACCCCTGGATGCAGTCTTGAATGCACTTTTTAGAAGGTTTAGCTTTTTTCTCGGGCTCCAATCTTGTACTACAGACAGAGTCTGTGGTTCAGACACCCAGCCAGGCAGGATATTCCAACGGCCGGCCTGGGGATTTGCTGTATGTACATGCTAAGGTATTTGCTGACTGTAAGTTCTGCCCGAGTTTGTTTATCATACGGAGACAGATAAAATAAATCAGCCAACCACGAAAACTGAAGAATGGCAAATCCTTACAGTATGACCATGGGGGAGAGCACAGCATCAGGGACCTGTCCATGCTGCACAGGTATCTCAGCTAGTGGCTACAACTCAGATGTACTGAAAGTAGCCCAGAACAACCAGAATAAATAAATTTACCCTAATTCTCAGCCAGCTCCTGGGTGCATACTGTGCTCCATCTTCTCCCAACCACACTGCTTATAACATTCTCAGGCTTTCTATCTCCAACATGAACTTCGCCTCTTCCCACTCATTATGGCTTCAACTCTTAAATGCTGCTCTAGTCTGTCAAAATTCCCCTTGTATCAGGGTGCACAAAACAGGACACAGCATTTCAAACGTAGTCTCATACGTGCAGAATACGTAAACTAGAAATCTAAATAAATAAGACCCAAGCACAATAACAGAATTCAAAGAAAATGGTAACATAAATTTACAATACATCCAGGTGACTCAGAATGCAATATCCTCAGGAAGCCACCAATGAAGAAAAAAATAAATCCCTCCATATCCATTTTAAATGTACAGAAAAGAATTCAGAGGGTTAATGTATACTAAGTATACAGCACATCAAACAAAAATAGCTTGATGTAACTTGAGGTTTTTACTATTTATTAGAGGTCTCTCCAATACATATACTCTTAGACTCAATCACTGTTGTACAATCTCCTGTCCAATTACCTCTGCTGGATGGGTTGCCTTTCCTGTGTCATCACCTTCAATACCAACACCATCCTGATGCCTTTCAAGTTCTGCTTCACCACACTGAAGTACACTGTCCAGAACTTCACCTTGAACCCTACCATGCTTGTCCATACTTGGGCTCTCTTTATCAGCATCCCCCTGCTTTGAAAAATACAAAATGTTTACAACTAGTAAAAGCCACAGTCCAAAATCTAAGTTTACAAAGGAATAACACACTCCACAAGCTATCTTCAATTAATTTAATGAATGATGAAAAAGGCTGAGGTAACTCAAACCCAGAATCTTCCAGCGACACCTGTTCAAATCAGTTTGCTCTATCAGGACCTTAATCACTATGAAGAGTTTCAGGAGAAACTGAACTGGAGTAAGTGCTCACATGATTTTTAATACTGTCATAGAAGTTTCTATTTAGACACATTTGGCAACTTTTAACTACTGGTCTTGCTCCTTCTCCAGAAAAGTCAGTACAGAAGGTTTCTACTCTCATAATTTTGATGGTTATCTCTCCCTACTGCTGTTACCACTCAATGGTCAGGTCAATAAGGGATTTCTCCAAATTGTTCCCTCAGCTTTGTGCATGTGAAGTCATTTACAATGTGAATGTTTTTCTTCATGTCCCCTAAAGATCAGCAGTTCCAGGTCAGTGACCTCTCATTACATCTCATTTGTCTCCATGTAGTTGACAAAACCTGTTGAAATCACAGGTATGTTGCAGGTTTTGCATCATGGAGAAAGTGGGTCCAAGCCCTGGGGGCTTATAGAGATCACATTGCACACTTCTCATGTGCAAGGCTGAAGGGAAAATTTGGAGAAGATACTTTATTACTCCTTTCATCAGATGAGTAAATTAAGTCTCTGTAAGACTACAAATTTTAAGGAATTACATATGCTTTTCTAGTGGACAGACACACACGGATATATATACACTGACATGTATTGGAACATATTGGCCAGGCACCAGAACAGTCTGCCCCAATTTATCCTTGCTTTGACAGACACTCTGCAAAGGGCTGTCTGACAATACACTGTTTCTCTCCAAAAGTGGATCATTTTGCTTCTCTTTCTCTGGCATATTTCCATTTACATCTTGACCCTAAGAGAAATGATATCAAACAAAACCTGCCTGTGTGACTGTAAATACTGTATTTTACCATTAAATCTCTGAATGGCAAAAAATTGTTATCTAGGAAAACAAACAGGACAATTATTGTGCTGCAGTTTTAAACAGGCCTTACTGGCTCAAAAGAAGCTCTCAGAGTTCTTTCAGAGAAGTGTATCTGAAATTCTCTCATCTATATACCTTCTCCATCTGTGTTCTGATCAAGGATACCTGCTCTAATTAAGTGCAAGAGAAAGCTGTACACTTTTGAACAGATACTACTGGCTTGTTACAGACTTCTTACAACAAGTTAAGGGAGTTCTCCCCCATATCTTTGATTTTTATACACATATACTTACAGAAGGCTTAATTTCAATGAAATAATGGATGCATCTGAGAGACAGATGCCTCTTTAACCCGTCTTCCACTGTCATTACTGTCAACAAATATACTCACAACTTGCTTTTCGGAAGGCTCCTTTAACTCCAGCGCAGTCGGGCTCTCTTCCACGGCAACAGGAGTATCAGAAGTGATCTGTATCTCTCTCTTCAACATTGCATCTGCCTTATCTTTCATCTGTATTTCAGTATCAAACTCATCTTTACACTCAAGGGCTCCACTTGAAATATTATCTTTCTTTTGCTTGACATTTTCAAGTCTCTCTTCCAGACTTCTGTGTTCATTCTGAAGAGTTTCAATCTCATCCTTAATAAACTTCTGTCCCGGTGAAGAGGTGTTTTGTTTAACGGTTTCTGCTAAAACCAAGATCTTCTTTAACGTGTCTTCGCATTGACTAAGAGGTCCTTGTTGTTCCTTTAAACACAAAGAAACATTTTATTGGAAAGTATCCTCACTCAATATACTTAATGTTAATGTTAAAGTCAATCATTAAAATCATAAACATTTGTTGTGAACAACAAAGTGTGCTGAAAAGCACACACAGACCTATTTGCATACTAAAATAGTAATTTTAGTTAAGTCATTTTAATAAGCAGAGAACACCTGAAGTTTAAAGCATCAAGACAATGATAAAATAATCAGATGATTTGCTGTGAGGTGCATGATGATCTTTCCAAGTTCCGAGCAAATAATTTCCACCTTCTCTTACTCCTTTTTCCTTGTTAGAGGTACAACAAATACTGGAGGATGTGGAGTTGCAGTAATCCATATCTGAGCTATTAACTCAGCTTTCAGTAGCTCTCTATGCTCATAGCTACAAGACTTTGTTATCCAACCTGCCAAAGTGCAAACGAATGTCTACTCATGTGTGAAGGACACTTCTTTAAAATGTTCACCCAACATCTTCCTAAGCTTTCTGCACTGGCTAATTTAAAGACATCAAATAACATCAAATTTAATCTCTCTCCTAGTTATGCCCAGAGAGAAAACAAAAAAAACCCCACAAAAATCAAACAATAACAAAAACCCCAAATGAAACAACCAAATTGAAGAAGCCTGTGTGCTTGAGCTAGGACAATTGTATCTTCAGTTCAGCTGACAATAGAAGTCCACTCAGTTATTAAGACTGTGTTTAGGCATACAGTTATCTTGATAAAATGAATATAACATATACTTTATATTTTGGAAAGATTTCTTATTTTTGTCAGTTTGACACATTAGCAGTTCTTGTTAATAAATGTGATGGTCTGTGCAAGCCCCTAAGACACAGACCCACTTTCTCCATGATGCAAAACATGCAGCATACCTGTGATTTCAACTGGGCTTGGTCCACTGATGGTTGCTCTGTTGCTGGACCTTCACAATCAGCAAGCTTCTCAGAGAGAGTTTTCAACTCAGTGCTCAGGCCTGATACCATATCCTGAAACTGCTGGTGCTCTTGAACATGACTTTCCAACGTCTGCACTATGGTCTAGAAACCAAGGAATTTCTAGGATTAGTATACCATGAGCTCAAACAAATGCAATTTACCCACAGCTCATAGCAGCTTTCCCAGGACTATAGTGAGAGGACAAGGGGTAACAGGTTCAAACTCAAACAGGGGAAGTTTAGATTGGATATGAGGAAGAAATTCTTTACTGTAAGGGTGGTGAGGCACTGG
>JANRGW010025426.1:0-14214 GCA_024733675.1 Psilopsiagon aymara
TCCAAGTCCTTCTCTGCAGGGCTGCTCTGTTAGAATCTCTTCTCTGCCCAACCTGTAGCTGTGCCTGCAATTACTCCGATCCAGGTGTAGGACCTTGCACTTGTCATGGTTAAACTTCATAAGGTTAACATCAGCTCACCTTACAAGCGTGTTAAGGTCCCTCTGGATGGCATTCCTTCCCTCCAGCATATCGACTGAAAATCACATTTTCTTATTTAAACAGAACAAGAGAATTTAGTGCTAATTAAGCTTATAACTAATGCATATGCATATTGTACTGGAAAATTGGGATGGTTAGCTCCATGGGAAAATAATAAAAACAAATGGAAGATGATCTAAAAATTCTGAGAGTGATAAACTGTAATTAATCCCAAAATTTGACCCACTATGACCTGATTTTAGTTCCTCTGTGCTTCATTATTGCCATTGTTATTCTAAACTTCTAAGTGTTTTTAATGAGTTTTCTTTAAAACGATTGTTTCATGGTTCGATTTATATATTTTTCCTTTCAAGTTCTTCAAGCTGTTCCTACCGTTTTCTTGTTCTCTTTACAGTCATACACTATGCAAATGTGCATGGGTCATTTCCATGTCCAAAATGCTCTGGAGTGAGATGAATAACGTGTAGAAAATCTACCTTAAAACAAATGCGACTTTTAATCTAGTTGCTTAAGATTTTAAAGGGACAAGTAATAGTGGAAAGCAAAAGACTGGTGAGAGGTAGGCCCTGGTTTCTTAAATCTGAATTAAGAATTTATTAGTAGATGAGTTTCCAGAGCTGATTAGCCATCACTTCTTTTTGTTAAAATAAGACCTTTTGGGTCTTATAAGACCTTTTGGATCCCAGCATTTTAAAAATGGATTCCTGGAGTCTGCTTCTAAAATTCGTGTTAGTACCATTGCTCTGAATACCTGTCTTTCCCAAAAACTGTAAGAAATACATCCTAGGCAGAAAAAAAAAAAAAAAAAGACAGCACACTATTTTTTTTTTCCTCTTCCTGCATATCTATTGATGGGAACAACTGTTGTTTTTCCTGACTGTGAGCAAAAAGGAGCAGCCTGTTTTTGCTGACCAGAGAAAAATAAAGGGAGAGTATTATTTAATCAGTTTTATTTTCTAAACACTCTGCTTTTAAAAAGTCGAAATGGAATTTATCTTCAGGGCGAAGTGAGACATATTTTAGTTCTCTGGAAGCAATGCTTCAAAATCAGCTTTTCTGCCATTTGTCTGCCACTGTGCACACTTAAACAAATGTGATTTAAACACTGCTCAGCTCTGTCATTTATAGGACCTAGTGTGTCATCTCTGAGCACAAAGAGCATTCAGTGCTACATCGAGGCTACACTGGCATGAACGGTAATGAGCTAAAAGCCTTTGGAAGGGTGTAAAAGAACTAAGTAGAAAACCAGCCATGAGGAAATAGACTTCTACTTAATTTTATAAACACATTGTTGAGAAGCATATGTACAATAAAAGGAGAGAAAGAATATCCCCTTTCTATAAGCTTTTCATTGTTGCCTGAGCCAACTTTCAGATTTCCTTTTGTTCTTCAGTATATGATCCAACTTTAAAAAGACCTCTAGTTTTTGGATTGCAATTGTGAGCTAAGATACAGTAAAAAAATGAAAGGCAGATGTCTCACACCTTAAGTCAATCTCCAAGAGTGTTTTAGAGCTGTTTAGCATATCCAAGGTTTTGACCTTCCTTGGCAAAGCTTCTTAATTTTCCCACACCTGCAGCTTTGCTGTCTTTTTTTTAGTCTCACAATAAGTGTAGCTAAAACAAGCATTCCAGTGTGCATGAATAGAGCACACAGTAGGCAATTTGGGCACTCATTTATCACTGATAAATAGAACCTCTTGGATAGCGGATGAGATAGCAAACCATTTGATTTATTGCATCCAATGTAATAATATACGATTTTAAAGAAATTAAAACCACAAAACTAAAAACTTTTATCTTATTTATTAACTACTGATAGAAGTAATAAATAAATGCTGCCATTTCTTTATAAATATCAGTCAGCTGTGTCTGTAAAATGTGATATATTATCTTGAGGAGTGTAAAATTGATAGGGTTTTTTAAATAATTGGTGGGTTTTTGTTGTTTTAATATTTTTATTATAAAGAGGTCACTGCATATAATTAGTAAAATTAATATGTATTGAGAAAACACAGCAACAGGGATTCCACATGTAGTAGAATATAGCAAAACTCTTTTGGTCTCAGTCTGTTCCTATGGAATAATTTATCCCTCCTGTATATAACATAAAAATTATGAACCTACAGCATATTGTAGCCCATATAATAATATCAGAAATTAATGGTCCCTGAAATATATACGAAGAAAACTGAAACAGTGACTACCAGTGGTTATAAACATTTATTCTTGAAAACAATGGTTATTTAGCTGAAATGAAAGGCTCACTTCCAGAACATTTTGTCAAGACATCAAAAATGCTAGAAAAGAGAAAACATTAGTTTGACATAACCCCTCCCCTAATTTCTCCTCAAATTGCACTTAATTTTAAAACAAAGTGGCAGCTAAATATTATAAAAATATTTTCATAGTAATCTGATTCAAATTTGTCATTATTTGTTCTAATAAACTGAGGAACTGAAGGCTCTCACATCTTTATATGTGATTTGGATCAGCAGTGCATCCCAGCAGAAGAAACCAGTATATGGAAAGCCAGTGACATCTTCACTCACAAAAACCAGAAACCATAACTAATGATCTGCCTAGTTTGTGGTTTTAAACAAGGATGTATTATTTTTCACCAAGGATTATCTTTTAAAAGGAGCTGTTTCATTCTACTATTTCAAAAGTGACAGAATTAAATTTTGCAGGAGGGAGGGAAAGAAATTCTCTTAAGACAGAGACGAATTCTGTGTACTAAAGCTAACAGATATTAAAGTAGATACAACTGCAATGTATCTGCCACATGCAATAAATGCAGATTATATTGTAAAAGATTTATTTATTGTATAGACAACTCTTCATGAGCTTTTTTCTTCTTTAATTGTGAGTGCTCTCTGAGTACATTTTGAATACAGTCTTTTACCTAAGACTTCCTTGATGCTTGCAAAGGTATACCAAGGTGTTGTGGTTTTTTAATGACTAAAAATAAGTATATTTGTCACTTTCCATACTTGTCAATTTAAGGCTATTGATTTGTATTAGATATTCCATAATAAGACTGCAATTTGCACTTCCTTTCTTTCACACATCAACATTTTTCACTTAATGTCTATATATTTTTTGTTTAAAGAGAGATTTTTTTTAACTTTTTTTTAATATTTTTTTAATGAAAAAATGACAGATAATACACCTAGCACAAAATATACATTTGGCTATAAATACCTAGGACTGATATCTGTCATAGAACTCAGCTTCCACAATGGAAAAATAGTTTTGATGTTTTCCAGGGAAAAAGACAAGACTAAATATCATATGCTGCTTGTGAAAAGGTTTTTGAGTGTGTTGTTGCTAAGAGATTAATCTTGTTGCTAAGATGTTAATCTTGCCCCCACTGTTTTCAGTGATACAGTAGTGACAGTATTCCTATTTCCGATGGTACAGAATCAGGTGCCAGACCAGCAAATGCACATTGAGGTTGTTGGTACACATGTAGATATATATAAAGGATTTGTAGAATGCAAATATCTCAAGTGATTTGCTTCCAGACTTGTTAGAACATTATAAGATCTCATGAAAATAAACTCTTGCAACATGCACAGTGAAAAATGTCCTGTGGTTAAAACTGGGAGCAGGAACTTTTGACTCATTCTTTGCTGTTCAAGGTCATAGTTTGCTTTAGCTAGACCTTTGGGGAAATGTTTCTTTTTTGGTTATTTTCAATTAATACCCAGCTTTTTATAGAACACAGAGACCATAAAAACCAGTGAATTTTTCCTAAAGAGCCTTCCTAAATGTCTTAGAAAAGATCTTGCTGCTTTGAAAATGCCTTAGAAAATAAGTGGAATTTTTTATAATTTAAGATGATTATAAGCAGGAACCTTTCCATATAAATCTTTTCTATAGGAGAGTAGGGAGAAATATGACTTCTTCTTTCATTGTCATATATTCAATAACAGTGTTGAAAAGAGAAATTGCAGGAATTTTCTATATGCCATTTGGTTTTAATCCAATTTGGGGAAACAAAATATTTCTGAAGTTTCTCACTGTCTGTATTCTGTGGAGCCAAAATGCTTTGTGGTGAGGGCTCTGTGAAGCAATCAGCATTCCCATGAAAAGTTTTGACTTGGTGATACAGTATTTTCTGACAAATTGTTTTCTGACGTGATCTCTGTATATATGTAGACTACTTCCATATCTTCATCATTAATACTTGCTAGACTCCTTCAAATTAGAAGAACATAGTATAGTTTAAAAGTATCCTGCCATTAGGTCAAATACTGGCTAATGGCCCTTTCTTAAAGAACTTACATACCAATTTATTCTGATTCCCAGTCACTTCTTTCAGCTGAATAGTACACATATCCTGAACACACAGCTGTATTCAGAAAGCTGAATAGCTGATTGAACTGTTTTATATGAAGAAACCACTTTCTCCTAAAAAGACATGGCGTTGTAATTGCTGCTGTATCTGTAATGATTTATTTTACGCATACCAGATTTTTCCAAAGCACATATGCAATAACCAGAACTGAGCAAGTTTTAGAAATTTAGAGATAAATTTATGAAATGGAAGAATAGACTGTAAAATCAGGTTAAACTACGTGAAAATAGTTTTAGCCATTGTACAGGATATTGCTTTTTTTGTTTGATTTCATTATAAACTACCGAACAAGTTGTCTTGAGACTAAATTGACAGAGTTAATTTGTGGGTATAACTGTAGCTTTGATTTTTTATTTAAGAATACCTGAATTTCATTACAGATTGATATAGATAAGAACATTAATGCTGGTCATAATAAAGATCACAGAAGTTCAACTTTAATTATGTGAAAGATCACTCCTCCTTTACAGTACATCTCTCCTACGTGTAAACTCATGTGGTACAGCATATATTCACTTAATTGATACACATGAACTGAAGACCAAATGTTATTTGTAATTAACATGCTCCAAATAATTTCTTGTGTAAAAGAAAATAATAGTACACTGCCTACCTTATCGTTAACCAGTTGTCTACACATAGCATCTGTTTACATTAGTAATGTAATTGCTGTGATAATAAGCTCATTGATTTAGTATCTAAGGAAATAATCAGTCAGGACATCACATTTGTCTTGCTTTACTTGACAGCTTATCTTCTACACTGAATAGACAATGTCAATTGTAGCCATTGTTTGAGAGAAATGGAGCAACAGAAAGAGCCAAAAGAGGCAGCTCTCTTCTTTTTACCAAATATTGCCATAAAAATGTTTGCTGCAGCTAACTGGTATTGGACATATTTAATTTTAGCAATGTCACAAGGCCAGTACAGTTTAGTGTAGGAAAAATTTCTTTTGTTATTCAGGAAGTATGACAGCCTTATCTTTCACTTGGTGGTTAAGCAGAAAAGGACTGTGAAAAACTGAAACTGAAATAAAACAAAGGCATAACTGGGAAACTTTGGTTAGCTGACTCATTGGGAATTTTTCCTTTGTCTAAGTATTTTTATGTGAAAATGTATAAACAAAGTCTACTTACTAGGGGTTAAGAAGCACTTTACAAGATTGTGAGATGTCTTTGTACTTGGGTTCTTTGGCACTTCCCTAAATCACACAGAGGGAAACAAAAATATCAATCAGGAATAAAGAACAATCCAAGTTTTATGATCTTTTTATTTTATCTTATGGACCTTGTTACCTTAATATGTCCTTCCTGATATAACCTTGGACTTCACAAGATCTCAGAAATCCACAGTCCACAGAATGAATTAATGGGCTGAAATCATAGAGGATCAGGTTGTCTTGACCCTATGTAATATTCAAGCAAGGGAGGAGGACAAAAGTTTTTCTCCTTTCTCCTTTCTCACATCTGTTTGCACCCATAAAGATCAGTATTCATTGTAGGGCCTGCAGGCAGTGGTGCTGAATGTATTCTGTGCCTGGACATGGTTGTAGATGAAACGGAGAAAAGAGAGCGAAACAAGCCTTATACCCCTGTGGAAATGAATCTCTATGCATCAGTTTATAGTCAGTACAATAGAATTTATATACAGTGTGAAATGAATAATGCTGGTCTCACTATATAGCACCAATATATTCCAGGATCTCTTGGTTTTGAAGTTTGTCTTAAAAAAACTGCTATTAGTTATCATGTACTGAGCAAAGGAAGTTAATCTCTAAACTTTTTAGAGAGGAAGGGGTGTTCTTTCTCTTTCAAGGATAAAAAGAAAAATACATTTGAAATATTCTATACCATGGTGTGTTCTCCAGGAACTGAACTGAAGAAGTAAATTTACCTCATTTCACCTTAATATCAGAAAAAGTTCATGTTTCCTCTCCTTTGCATAGCCTTTGTTTTAACTGCAAGTGTGAAGAAGACTTACATTGTGGAAAAATCAGTATAAATGAAGATACGTAAAACGAAGCCCTCATCATGGACTGTTAATTACCTACGCAGTAGTTGTACTTACAAGATGAGAGCAACCAAACATAGGTTGTTCTTTGTTTCCAAACCAAATGCAGGGTAACAGAAGTGTGGCCTCAGAGCTCATCTAAATTCTAAATTCCAACAGGCTCACAGCTGCTCCCCTTCTGCTGATTGAGAAACACTGCAGACATTTTTTTTCTTCTTTTCCCTGCACAAAGATTTTCTTGTCTTCTTCTACTTACAAACTCAAAAATGGGCTCTTGCCACTCAGTGTTTTTAACCATGATTACTAAAAAGGAGGTATTGTTAAATTGAAGGGGAAAGACAAGGTTTGGATGAGATGCTCTGGGGGTATAATCATATACCATATATTTACAGATGTATCGCGAGAAAATGCCAATCACAATTTTTTTTCCACGAATCTCCTGGACAGAAGCCTTGAAAGGTCTCTCCAAAATAAAGTCCTTTTTTGTCAGACAAATAAAGTCTATTCAGTCATGGCCTCTTTGGGGACTGCTGGCAGAGTTCAGAGCTGACACAGGTCCAGACCCCCTCCTGCTCCAAAAAAGGTAGAAAATCCGTGTTTCTGTTTTAACTTAGAAAACAGTATTCTGTGTCTCTTGGTGGTTTTCCACTTTACAGAAAAAAAAATTAAAAGGACATGATGCTGATGCTTCCCAAAACTGTTTGAGAAATGTGGATGCTTATGGATATTGTCTCAGTATGGCCCATATGCTGCTCTAATCTACATTCACTTGTCATCTGGGAGAGATTTGGTAGGAGGCCTTCATATTAAGAGTTGCACATCACTTGTACTTTTTGTATTTGCACAGATGTAATTGTTCCAACCACAGTTGAACATTCATTCTTTCCCTAATATTTCCTTTTGGACTAAAATGAAGATTTGCAATATGTGAAGAAGTATTGTGTATTTGTCACCATCCAAAGAGTTTTCACACTACTCTTTCCTGGAGCTGGATTACCTAGTTTGAGGCATACACCCAAGCTATAAATGATCATCTGCTATGTGGGTAG
Organism: Psilopsiagon aymara; assembly: GCA_024733675.1. Taxonomy (NCBI): domain Eukaryota; kingdom Metazoa; phylum Chordata; class Aves; order Psittaciformes; family Psittacidae; genus Psilopsiagon; species Psilopsiagon aymara. The sequence continues at coordinate 7,582 of JANRGW010025426.1, forward strand.
GCTACCTATTCTGAATTATTCTTTATTTATATAAATAAGGACAGTGAGAAGAGCGTGCAGTAAGCTCACTGCCCTGGACTTCATGAGAGCAGACTTTGGTGTCTTCAGGAACCTGCTTAGGAAGGTTCCATGGGATAAAGCCCTAGAGGGCAGGGGTGGCCCAAGATTGCTGGCTGATATTCAGGGATCGCCTGCTACAAGCTCAGGAGTGTTGCTTCCTGCCTCTAAGGAAATGTACCAAGAGGGCCAGGAAACCTCCACGGATGGATAAGGAGCTGCTGAAGAAATTTTGAGGGAAAAAAAAAGCTTACAAAAGGTGGAAGCAAGGACAGGCAGCCTGGGAAGAAAACAGGGATGTTGTCTGGGAACTTAGAGACCAGGTTAGGGAAGCTAAGGTCCATTGGAACTGAGTCTGGTAAGGGATGTTATAGATAACAGGAGGGGCTTCTGTAGGTATACAGCAAGCAAAGAAACTAGGGACAACATGGGCCCTCTCTGGAAGCTCACAGGGTAACTGGCTACCCTGAATTTAGAGAAAGCTGAAGTTCTTAATGACTTCTTTGCTGCAGTCTTCACTACCAAATGCTTTGACCACACCACCCAAGTCTTGGAAGGCAGACGCAAGGACTGTGAGAAAGAACACCTTAGGCCCACTGTAGGAGATGATCTGATTCGAGAACATCTTAAGAACCTGAACGTGCACAAGTCCATGGGACTGGGTAAAATCCATCCACGTGTCCTGGAGAAGCTGGCAAATGAAGTTGCTAAGCCACTGTCCATCATATTTGAAAAATCATGGCAGTCAGGTGAAGTTCCCAGTGACTGGAAAAAGGGAAATATAATCCCCATTTTCAAGGAGGGGAAAATGGAAGACCCAGGAAACTACAGAGCAGTCAGTCTCACCTCTGTGCTTGGCAGAATCTTGGAGCAGATTCTCCTGGAAGGCATGCTAAGGCACATGAAAAACAATGAGGTGGTTGGTGACAGCCAGTATGGCTTCACTAAGGTGAAATCCTGCCTGACCAATCTGGTGGCCTTCTATGATGAGGCTGCAGAACTGATGGACAGGGGCAACGAGCTGACGTCGTAGATGTGGAGTTGTGCAAAGTGTTTGACACTGTCTCACATGACATCCTTGTCTCTAAATTGGAGAGACATCAATTTGATAGGTGGACCACTCGGTGGATAAAGAACTGTCTGGATGGCCGCATGCAAAGAGTTGTGGTCAACGGCTCAACGTCCAATTGGAGACCAGTAATGAGTGGTGTCTCTCAGGCGTCAGTGTTTTGAACAATCCTGTTCAACATCTTTGTCTGTGACATGGATGATGGGTTTGATGCACCCTCCGCAATTTTGCCACAACACTAATTCATGTGGTTTGGTTGATACGCTAGAGTGAAGGAATCACATCCAGAGGGACCTTGACATGCTTGTAAGTTGGGCCAGTGGCAACCTGATCAAGTTCAACCAAGCCAACTGCAAGGTCCAACACCTGGGTTGGGGTAATTTTGGCCCGGGTTGGGCAGAGAAGAAATTCAGAGCAGCCGTGTGGAGTGTGACATGGGGATGCTGGTTGATGAGAAACTGAACATGAGCGGGCAGTGTGCGCTTGCAGCCCAGAAAGCCAACCGTATCCTGGGCTCTACACCAAAGAAGCATGACCTGCAGGTTGAAGGAGGTGGTACTGCCCCTCTACTCTGCTGTTGTGAGACCCCACTTGGAGTACTGTTTACAGATCTAATGTCCTCAATATAAAAAGGACATGGAACTGTTGGAGCAAGTCCAGAGGAGGGCCACGAGGATGATCAAGGAACTGGAGCACCTCCCGTATGAAGACAGGCTGAGAGAGTTGGGGCTGTTCAGCCTGGAGAAGAGAAGGCAGTTTAGAGACTTCATAGCATCCTTCCAGTATCTGAAGGGAGCCTATAGGGATGCTGGAGAGGAACTCTTCGTTAGCGACTGTGGTGATAGCACAAGGGGTAACGCGCTCAGTCTTAAAGAGGGGAAGTTTTGGTTGGATATAAGGAAGCTCTTTATTGTGAGGGTGGTGAGGCACTGGAACAGGTTGCCCAAGGAAGCAGAGAATACTCCATCCCTGGCAGTGTTCAAGGCCAGGTTGGGTGTATTCTTGGGTGACATATTCTACTGTGTGTTGTCCCTGCCCATGATAGGGCAGTTGGAAGTAGATGATCTTAAGGTCCTTTCCAACCCTAACTATTCTATGATTCTGTGATTCTATATATATGCATTTGTATCTGCAAACATTACAGTTATAATAGGAAAGAAATGATGTGTAATAAAATTTAAAGAGGATTTTCTTCTTCTTTCCCAGAAAGTGTGCCAACTAAAGTGTTTTTACTGTGACACAAGCAAGCTAGTCATGAGATTCTGCAGAATACATATGTACAGACCCATAAGCTGTGACTGGAACATAAGTTTTCTTCTTACTGGTTTGTATCTAACCAAAATGGTTGCTCTTCTTCCTATGACAAGAGAGTCTAGAAGGTTGAATCAAAATAGAAGTTATGCATCTAGATAGCTGTACTGAATAGCTGATAGTAGCTTAAGCTGCGGTGAAATACTGCTAATGGTTACTGACCAGAGAGGGTAGAAGGCACCCAGTCCAATCCACATCTTCTAAAGGCATCTACTCTGATCACAACAAGTTTTACCTAACAATTTCCACGCACAAAAATTCTAGAGTAATATTTGTTTGAACTTTTTTTTTTTTTTAATTCAATTTTTTTAAAATTTTAACCTTTCCTCTAAGTAGAGAAAATTAGTGAGAATGTAGCTCTAACTGCTCACTGGGGAACACCTATAGGAAAGTAGGTCATCAATGTAGAAAAATTAAGGTTGTCTCTGTGAGGGGACTGGGTGTCAGACCGAGGGGCCTATGTTAGTGCTGCTTGTCTGTTGCCACCTCAGCAGAAACACTGAAGGGGAATAATAGGAAGAAAGATGAGAGAATAATTTTCTCAACCATTTTGACATGTGTTTCAGTTTAAGCTCGTGCCAGTCACATGAGACTATGACATTAGCACTAAGTCAACTCAGTTTTATATATGCATCAGATAATAATGTCTTTCTATGATTATGCTAAATTCTGTTCACCTACTTGCCTCAGAGAAGGTGTTTTTTATCAGTCAACTGAATATTATGAGTGTTTTTCATTGTCACCAATCATCGGATAAAAGGTAGGATAGTGAGTTTTGTGCTGATTTGGTAGTTATATGCTGTTTATGTAATAGTGTCGGATATGTTTTGGGGATTATTTTTTTCTTTTATTCTGCTTCTTTCATACCCTCCCTTTTTGTGTAAGTTCTCTGCCTCTTACTGGGTTGCTGTTCACCGCTGCACAGCTGTGTAGGAAATAAACAATAAACACCTATTCCTTCAAGTAAGGCAGAGAATTCAAGGTATTCTAGGTTGTTCTATATTAAATCAAGAGGCCGTGTGGTTACTGTTAATAGAATAATACAGAAATTTTACATGCACACTGTAGCCGTTACTTGCAGGTGGTTTTACACTTTGAGAACACTTTTTCAGAATTCTACTCCTAGGAGATCAAACAACATGAAAATGATGGATTGTTGGGGATATCTTGAAATGAACAGTGTCTGTTTCATTTATAAATATAACAGTCTACAGGGTTAGAAATGAAAGCTGAAAAATCTGTAGTTAAAGCTGTTTGAAGTAAAGGAACAGTTATGGAATGGATTTATATATAAGCTGCTTCATATATCACTCTTTGGTATGCTGTAAAATTTGAGTGTAGGTGCGAGCAACCACTTCAGCTAGCCATGGAGATTATTATTTCAGTTACTGAGGTCATACTACCTGGTCTGAGAACTGTTTGAAGTAAAATTAACGGAATCTTTATCTTTTAATTACTTTGGTTAAAATCTATTAATAATTAACATGCCAATACTTGTGAAGTCCACTTTTTAAAAGAAAATCAGGCTGAGTGTTACAGAAGTTTACTCCTTAAAGCTGCTGACTTCATGTCTTGTACCAAGCAGATGCTTCTGAGCTATCGCAAATGGCGTTTTCCAACCCTACTTCTTGTGGCAGTCATAGGAATAGCTGTGCACCCTCTTATAAAGATAGTGTAATGCTGTTGAACCCCACACAAATCACATTAGCAGTGCAGTCAGAATCAACTTAGACATAATAATTGTTGTAGCTTAGGGAAAAAGCCCCTTGCCTTTCTTCTAGACAGCTCCAAGTCTGAGCACTTCCTGGGAGATTGGGTTACGTTTCCTGAAAGAAAGCCATCCTGAAGGGCACCAGCAATTCTGCACTGTGTTGATAAAAACAGCAGGTACGAAATCCCTGCATTTACTATTAGCTGGAGAGGAGTTTCCTTCTGAGATCTGTGACTTCTGAATGGTGCTGAGCTCTTACCAGCAAACACCTTTCTCCAAGGGCGTAAGAGTTTGTGATGAAATTAGACATACAAAAAATGCTGCACCTCAGACATTTCTTCTAACAGCACACAGAAAAGCCACTGCAAGGCTCCAAACCTGCCTTATAATGTAGAGACTATAACAGCACTTTCCTCTCACCCCCAATTGCCGTCTTGATTGTCATCAACAACAGGAGCAAAATTAACAGGTACATGGGGGACAAGTTTTTCATTTCATTTTATCTTGTTCTTGTTGTGAGCTCCTTTCCCTTACAGATAGTCACTTTTACTTTGTGTCAGATTTGGAGCCATGAGTTCTATGGTTCATTTCAAGAAAAAACTGAAAATGAGGTGTGTCCATGTACCCTCTCATTGTGAAAACCCCACAGCTGTGTTCTTAGCTGTCATTCCAGCAGAAGTCCTGGAAATTTTACTCTCCTACCCTGTTCTCCCTCTACTATTGAATGAAATGGCAGCAACTGCTCTGCCATTAGGATCAATATCCAGGCCATTATGCTGGCAAAAGGAGCAGCAAATCACATTTACGTGGATTGTCAGATTCATTATTATAAGCAGATGGCAGTCCTTGCACTACAATGCAGCTGAGAAAAGGCTGACATCATTTCAAATTAAAATCTATAATGCTAATACACTTCTCTGACCCTTTGTACAGGCTTAAGTGCATTAATCTTCTGAATGATTTGCCAAGGTGTGCACTGCTTTAGGTGTTTTCACTTGAGTGGAGCTAAAAGGAGAGCTTTAAACTAAGAATGGTTAACATTTATTCATGCAGATTGATAAAAGTTAACATGCAATTTTCTTTACTAGTAGATCCCTAATAGGAATTAATGGGACATTTTAAAGAGAAAATTCCCATTTCCAGTTCAGGAGGCCAGTTTAAAAATTGTGTTAACCACTGAAGAGAAAAATATGTTACTAGCATCTCCTTTATTTAAACTGATCTTAAAGTAGTTACTCATAAAAGAAAATGGAGCACTTTTTAAAGTGTGCCACACAGTTTTCTAAAATATGCAAAGAAATGTTGTTTGTCAAGTGTGGACAAAGCAAATTAGAATTTTTATGATCAGATCATCATCAAAAGTTTAAAAAGTGAACATAACATAAATCCACATTTGTAATACAGCAAAAATAGAAGACAGTTCCTAATTAACAATTATTTTAAATACTTTGGGTCTGGTTTTATCTGCAGTGTCTAGACTATGTAACCTGTCACCCTATTTTCAATAGTGTGCTCTAGAATTTCAGGCACAGTTTTTAGGGATGCAGAGGTTAATTCCTCAATTTTTGTGTCTTTGTCCAGAAAGGACATGTCTAAGAGAAAGAAACTTTTGGTAAGTATAGGCATACTGCTCTCAGGCTGCCCAACCGTGAGAATGCTGTACCTTTGCTTCTAGAGAAATGTTTGCATATTGAGGGGGTGTCCTACATTACTTTTGCCTGTACATTGGATCCTGAATAACCTCACTTTGGATCCTGTATCATCACAGTGTTGATTCTGAGCTAAATGCCTTGCCGTTTTTGAAGGGCTTTACAGGTGAGCAACATTACGCGGATGCAGCTGCTTGATTTCATGGGGCAATTTTCCCTAAAGAAGGTTGTTTTGGGACATCCAGATTAATCACACATGACCCTCGTGAATTCTCCCATCAATTCTCCCTTATAAATACATGTGCATTGCAGAAATGCTTGGCTGTGCCAAAAAAGCATACTTCAAAAAAAAAATAAACAAGCCAAGTTCATTTTGTCAGATCCAAGCAGGATCCTTTGTCCTATTTATTGTTATCCAGAGATGTAATTTCAAAGGACATGGAGTCTTCAGGTCTACAATATGCCTTGCCTTCTCCCAGTACATTCCAGTGCCATATGCTCACACGTTTTAGCATATCTCTGAGATGTGAATTAGTGACATCCTTAAATATATCATTGATATTGTTGACTTTTTCTGAATTCTTTTGCTTTAGCACATTTCAAGCCAGATATCCTTGCATTTCATTCAAATTTTCTCACCATACTGGCAAAAATTGATTTATTAATACTTTTCTATTTATTTCCTCAACCCAGTGCTAATAACTGGCTTGACTTTTGCAAAACAGGAGGTATGTGCAGCAATAAAAAGTAACAAATTTCACTGATATCATAGAATCATAGAATAGTTAGGGTTGGAAAGGACCTTAAGATCATCTAGTTCCAACCCCCCTGCCATG
>JANRGW010025429.1:0-17668 GCA_024733675.1 Psilopsiagon aymara
TAACTAAAAACATTGGTGTTATCAGCACTGTTCTCAGGCCACAAGTCAAAAACACAGTGCTGCACCAACTACTAAGAGGGAGAAAAATGACTGCTACTGCTGAACCCATGACAGCTAGCTAAAGCTTTTCCACCTCTGCCCCACAGTTTCTGGTGACAGAGCTGGGGTGGTGAGTCACTGGTGGCAGTGTGCAGCACAGGGTATTAAATAAATAGAAAACAGAGCTGGTTTACTTCTACACAATTGGGTTGTAAACTGTAGCATTTCAAGTACTGATTCATTTTCTGTTAATCCATCACTGCTTAAGAAGTGGAGAGGAGAGCTGGAAGATTTAACAGATTCACCTGTCCTTTCAACCCTGCAGTTCATGTGAGCCAATGCCAGAAAAATGGTCTTCCCTTAAAGACAGTGTGAAATTCCTGGTATGGCTAGTAATGTAGAAACTTGTAATGTCTTTTGTCCTTGTGTGTGCAAACATACTTTGTTTATATTGTCACTTCTAAGGGACATTGGTCTCTATGAAACCTCCTTTCATCCCCTGGAGGTATTTGTTGGTTTTCCGTCATAGCTGAAATGTCATCACAAATAAGCAGTTAACTTGGCTCTAATATAGGCAGAAACTGTAAACAGGCTGAACATGTTTGAAATAATTAAGAACTAAGTGTGTATGAGGGCATAGTAACGTTGCCTTATTTTACTTTCCATATACAATTGTTTTTATTGCATCAGTAAGGTGTATTTTACAGTATACTTAAGAAGCATTCTAAACCTATGTGGTAAAATAAGGAACTAGATTTTTCTCCTGAAAATTTCTGTTTTGACAAATGTTTCCATAGAAAGTGGTAGAGATCACAAGAGATGAAGAATCATATGGAATTAGCTTCAGTAGGAGACAGATTCTACAGAGTGGGTAGCATTCTTTAGGAGTTTCTGACTGTACCATGCTAGATAGGATTTCTAAGATAGCTTAGATATCAGAAAAAAACACCCCAAATCAGCATTGATTGGTGGACCTGTTTATTGTTAGCTCGGATGCTTTTACACTGTAATGCATAGTTTTACATGAGCCATACTCTGTGTGCTCCACATGCAGATGTGTAAACTCCTCTGTACCAATTTTTGTGTAGGCTGGGAGGTTACTTTATAAAACATCTACCATAGCTGCATGTGACAAAATGAGCTCTTCATTTTGGACAAACTGAGCCTGTAAGCAATACACTGCCTTTTATAGTTAACCCCCCCCCAGTTCTGTGTGACACTAGGACACCACTAGTGAAGTCAGTACTGTCTGTCATAATCAGCCATAACAAAACCCAAATTACTATTGAATCTAATGCCTCGTAGTTTTGTTTTGCCTTTCTCTAGATGTTGGTATGGGGTTACCAGGAGCTGGTTGTGGATCTCATTTATTTTTCAGATAAAAGGAGCAGGATTACATTTCTATTTCAGTTGTTCATTCTCTGTTTTCATTTTGTAGACAGGCAGAACTAGGTCATCCAGTGGAACCTTAAGCTCAAGTGAATATAGTCACCTTTGGTTGTAATGTGCCAACTGGCATATATATGGAGTCTCTTTCAATATGAGTGTGCATGTCAGCAGTTAGCACTTCATTGCCTATTCTTGTTCCTATGTATCCCCTACAGTAGTATGTGCCTGATTCCCAGTTTTCAGGGTTGTTTCATTAATCCAGTGCTGAAAAGTTAGTCTGAATTTTAGGAAGAACCAGAAGTCTAGCAGTTCTCCCTTAGTACTTCCAGGCTTCCTACAGGATCCAGGAAGAACATGGCTGGTTTTCAGGTGCCTTGGTAGATACTTTATACACAAGTGTCTACCATCATCTTTTCAGATTTCCTCTGGTTGATATGGTGCTGTGTATCCCATAGACGTGTAGAGAATTGGGCTTTTTTTTCTGGTGCCTTAGGTTTTTTGAGTGAAAAAGATCAGCATTTAAAATTAATACATTGACTGTAGAAAGATACTGAAGTGTTTGTTTTAGAAGCACATTTTCTAGTTCTTCTTTTTGTTACTGAGAGTCATGGTAATTTATGCCATATACCTTACTTTCAAGCAAAAAACAGTAATGAAATCCCCCAAAACAACTGTTAAAAAAAAAAACAGTCATAAAAGCCTGGGGCAAGTGTGTTGTGAGATCACATTGTGGAGAAACTGATTTATATGCCTTTGTGCAAGTATGCATTGCATTCCTCTCTTGATGCTATCCGGACATGTATGCTATTGTGTTTACCATATGAGCTTTTACAATATTGTTGTCTTGGAATGTGTCAACCTCCAAAATGCCAAAATAGATTATTATGCTCCTTATATAGTGCAGGGGCAGAAAGTCTCCTGATACACAGATGTAATGATTATGCTTGAGATCCTTAACTTTAGGCAGTGTGAGCACCTTTACATTTTCATTAATGCTAAACTAATTGCTTTTTGACCTGGTGCAATGGGACTTAACTGTTCTGTGTTCAATCCATTTGAAGACTGAGTTAGTGTTTATTTGAAAGGCATTTTAGGAAATGCAATGTCTCAGCTCCTTAACAGAGATGAATGATCACCATTAGAGCTTGTTAAAACTTCCAGTATAGTGAAAAAAGCCATAATAATAATAAAAAAAAATATGTTGGTGTGGCAGTCTTGTTTTGAAGTTCTCAAACTTTAGGAAAAGATTTTAGGAAATTCTGAAATGTTTCTTTGAATAATTTCTTCACATAGTTTGTTGAAAGGAAGTGGACTGTTGAATAATTCAATCGATTTTGAAAACACTTTGTTATAATACACTCCAAATATCATAATAAATATTTGTTGACATAACTTCAGACAAAATACTTTACTCTTTCTGAATCATTTCAAATTGGGGAATGTGCTACATGTGTAGACTTTGCTTCATATTTTCCCTGATGTCTTTTAGGGGTACAGGAGGCTGGGTAGACTCTATCTGGGTGGAAGGAGAGCAGGGAGTAAATTAATGTGAACTCTGTAAGAGTGGGCTAAAGAAAATATGGATCAGGATTTTTGAAAGAGGAGCAGAAGCGATTCCATTCACACTCCTTAAAGTGTTGTCAGTTCTTGGCCACCTGGATGCTGGGCAGCTAGAAATTGGTACTATCTGCTACTAGGGTGATGGACCCTTTTCTGGTGAGCATCATGATCATTTTGGGGAAGTAGCTAGCCATAAAGTAGGGTGAGGTGCCCAAGACTCCACTTGCTTCTTTGCAGTACTCTGCTCTGTTGCATCTGTTTCTTGCAAGTGCAGAAGCATGCCTTGCCCTTTGGTCGAGTTCTTATTTTAAGGAAGAGACCAAGTAGAGGTGTGCCTGAAAGCAGCAAGGAAACAGTTAATTTTTCAGTGGTTCAGGAATTACCATAGGCATGGGCAAGGACTAATGCTGTAAAGCTAATGGGAGAACACTATCTAGCATTTTTGGGGCAGTGACAGTGAAAGCTACACTGATAAACATTTTAGCTTCTGGACAGATCAAAGCTGGATTAGACAAAAGGCCCTTGTGGCTGGAGATGGATGTACAATCTATGCTTGTAAAAGGTCTAAGTTCCAGAAGCACAAGGCAACCACAGGTTAAGTGGCACAACTTGCATTTTGTGGACTAAATTACAGTCATGGTTTCAGGTATTAAGAGATTTCCCCAGTATTACCTTCAACAAACATCAAATTCATACCTTTTTCTTTTTCTTTTTTTTTTTTTTTTTTGGCTCTGAAACTAGACCCAGGCAAAACGAATGAGAGACAAATAGGGAGAAAATAATTCTTCATTTTCTGTGCAAGAAATACAGAGAGTAGCAGCTCCAGTGTGATGCATAACTAGTAACTGTTTTTCAAGTAAAAATAGGTTTTAAACAGTGGGGAATGACTTACAGTTTCACAAAGTGCAACACCTAGACAGCATCAGTATTAGCTCTGTTGTAAAAATGCTTGTGTTCCACCAGAAGAAGACAATATGCTCATGAGCTAAGGGCCCAGCAATGGATTGATGGTTGGCATCCTTTCTAAACTGCCAGTAATAAAAAGAGTCAAGCCTGTTGAACATCAGCCATGAAAATATTCCTCCTTTGTCCTCTCTGACATCTTAAAAGTAAGATAAAGCAATTCAGTTTGGGACAAGTGGAAAAAGACCTTTTGCTCTTTCTTACAGTATCTCTCATAGTGGTTGTACCATCTGCATACAGTTGCTTGAGGGTTTTGGTATAGTGTGAATATCCATAAACAATTGCTTCAGTTGCTCTAGCATGAGTCCTAAGTATTTGTAAGTCAGTAGTGCTCCTTCTTAATGATTTCCAGCAGAATAAGAAGTTTTCCAAAGCAAAGATAGGTGCAACATTCACAAGTATCTCTCTAGCGATGTCATCCATTTCCTGAAAACAGGTCTTATGTGTCTCAGTTCCTTCTTCATAAAATGCAAGAAGTGAAGACTGATCTCTGCATCATCTTCATTGAATAAAAGCTTCTTCAAAACATGATAACATGATAATATGTTGCTCAACTTCTTTTTGGAAGGCATGGCATGGCAAGGCAGTGACAGAAGGAGGCCGATGTCTGTTTGTCCAGGTGTAGTTGTATGGAAAGTTTAAACTCTTCCTCTTTCTGGAGGTATCCTGGCATGTGAAAGCTGCTGTTCTCTCCAGCAAAACCATTCTGCTTCAAGTAATTTCAGTGCTTTAACATTGCAATTCACTGCATGGCAGCAGCTCTAACAATTTTGAAGTTTTCTGTTTTCTCACTGCGGTGGCTGTACTTTGCCATTTCCCCATGAGTAGTACCCACTACCACTGATTGCATCCTTTACAGGAGGAATTCACTAAGTTTGAGAGCACTGGCCCATCTGGCCTCTCTCCTGTTAGAGTGCTTAACTTCTATAAGAACAGCTTTCTGTAGCTCAGAGCAAAACAAAGAGATACTGCTAACTTAGGGTTCTTCTGCGCTGGGTGACATTCATGCTTGCTTCTTGTACCTCTTCAAGGTGATGTTTTGCAGAGATTTTTCTATTACTAACACTGACATGTGTCTTGGAATATGATTCTGGGTATGGTGGGCCACCATAGCTGCTTGAACTGTCAGTGAGCCTTAGAAATTATTTTTTTTAAAAAAAAAACATTTAACATTGGGAGACCACGAGTCATTGGTTCTTAACATCCTGCTTGTTTATCTTGCGAAGTGGGAACTGAAAACAGTTTTTGTGAGGCTGAAACAAATTCAGTGGATTTTTGCCTCATTTGGTGCTATAAACACCAGTAGTAGAGGACTCAGAAAAGGACTACCTGTAGCTTCAGGACTACCCTCAAAGCGCCACTGATAATAAAGCAGAAGGTTGGTCCCTGTTGGCTGGCAGTGCTGAGCAAATACAAGGCTGCAGGAAAGGCAAGCAGCTGAAATGATTTCATTCAGATAATCAAAGATTTGCAAAACAAATATGAAAGACTGGTGAAACTTGAGCTCAGACCTTGAGTTTAGGTTAAAACAGATTGCGATGAAGTAAAACACTTGCTTTATGTTTTGACAAAGAAAAACCCAAACAAAAAACAAAGCAAAACAAAATTCCCCTAAAAATAGTATTCCTTCTAAAGAAAAACATTTTTTTGTCAAAAACTTCCTCTCCCCCCCTTCTCTTCTTCCCCCATCCCCACCCCCCAAAAAAAAGAAAAATTTGTGTGGCAGCACTTTTTTTGATAGTCTTCACTGGTTTGTGTAATCAGACATGTATCACACATGATGTTGAAATAGAACCATTACTAATCATTTTTGATTGCTGTAGGTTTTTTTTTTGTTTTGTAAGAGTCCAAACCTCCTTAATTCACCTTTGCAAATGCAGTGTTTTCCTTAGTGAATAGTCAGAATGTGTTCAGGCATGTTACTGTAACATGGCATGTGTTTGGTAGCAGCAGGGATATAATGCGAGTAAGATTCATTATGTTTTCATAACGTGGGTTTTAAGCGTAGAAGGACTTGCACCCCATCGTGGGAAAACAGATTGTTATTCAAGCATAGTTTGCCAGTGTATTTTAAACATGAATTCCTTTAGTGCTGAACCTTTCTTGAAAGTATGTTTCTGAAAATGACTTTGAATATAAAAGTGTTAGCAAAATCAGAACAAATTATGGTTCTTTAAGAAAAAAAAAAAAATCAAAAGCCCATTAATTTGGGAAGAAGATTTTTGTGTCCCTGTTTGTGACTATTCAGCTAAAGGTGAGATGACACCAAGTCTGCCTGGTTTACGGAGAAGTTAAAACTTTTAAGTGATAATAGTGATAGCTAATAGTATAAATGTAAACTTTTAAATCGATATGAGTATAATGTGATGGTGGCTGGTACTTTTGCATGCTTTTAATGGGAACAGAAACAAACAGTGCACCAGCTTCCCAGCAGGTGTAATTTTCTTTTCCAACAGTCCATTCATTCTCTGTGACTATTGCCAGGGTTAAAATTGTCCATCAGGTTGTGTTTCTGTAACAGCCGAGTCTCTCTGGAAAGGCAACCTGTTTTACCTTTCTCAAATCCTGACCTAAAGCTTGGTGATGGAATGAACATCGATCAGTTAAGTCCTCTCATTTTGCCTTGACATCCCAGGTCACTGACAAGGTATCATTTCAACAAGGAAACATGGAGTAACGGGACAGGATAAAAACTAGGTTAAAATTGTTCCTACTGTAGGAACACTGCAGCTACATCAGATTTTTGTAGCTTTAGAACCCAGAGGGGATCCAATTATAAGTGAACTTGTTTGAATACAAGGAGAAGGGCTATTCCATTTCCCATACAAATGAGACTAAAGTACACAGTGAGATTTGATTTCAAGAACTCTTGTAACCAGCTTTCACCAGGACGTTCATATGTCTGTAGTTACAGACTTATGAATAATAGTTGCACCTGTTACTGAGAAGATGAAGGACTAGAGCAAGAGAAAAAATGAAATCTGTCTCATTAAAATTCCTTCAGAAGAAAAGATTCCCTAAAGATTACACTTACCATGATCTGATGATGAAATTTTCTTTAGAGAACTGAATGGAACTAGCTGATGGAAATGTAGTATTTGTTGCAAGCAGCTGTGGACTCGTACGTGCCTATTACATTTCAAATACCATTTTCCCTATGCCACCTCAAAAGATCCCAATGAGAACAATAAGCTCTCCCCCCAAACCTCTGTCATCCTGCCTGTCCTGTCTACAGAGAGAACTCTTTCTGAGACTAACTGGAGGTGAAAAGCAGGAACCCGCAGAGTAGCTGAAACAGACACAGAAATGTAAAAGTGGGTTCAAGTCCATGGGTTGCTAGTGATGACACTTGCACCATGACCAAGTCTTTGCACATGCTGTGCAGCCTGATCGTGATGATTCTAAGAGCAAGTATCCAACATGATATGTTACTTACCCAGCCACTGGGGTTTTATTAATTTTGAAATTGAAAAAATCTCTCTGCCTGCTTATACTGCCTTGAATGCTCATGTTTTTTATTGTATGAGAAGTAGCACTCTCGTGTTGGATGCCAGAGAGGGACTCTTCATCAGGGGCTGTAGTGACAGGACAAGGGGTAATAGATTTAAACTTAAACAGGGAAAGTTCAGGTTAGATATAAGGAAGAAGCTCTTTTCTGTGAGCATGCTGAGGCGCTGGAACAGGTTGCCCAGAGAAGTGGTGAATGCTCCATCCCTGGCAGTGTTCAAAGCCAGATTGGGCAGAGCCTTGGGTGCTATGGTCGAGTGTGAGACAGGGCGGTTGGAACTAGATGATCTTAAGGTTCTTTCCAATCCAAACTATTCTATGATTCTGTATATATATCTTCCATTTCAGTGAGGTAGGTAAGACATATGCCAAATAATCAAATCCTTACTATATTGGATTGATAGATCTGAAATGAGATATAATTGCTTGTCTGAATAACATGAGAAGAAAAATAAGTGTATGTATGTGTAAATTTTGTTCGAATTCCACAGTGTCCATAAATAATTTAATATGTTATCTATATGATGTAAGTAGCTGTCGTGGTTTAAGTCCAGCCGGTGACTCAGAACTGCGCAGCTCCTCACTTATTCCCTCCGCTTCTTCCTCCTCCCACTCCCAAAGGGATGGGGAGGAGAATGGAATGAATGTAACTCCCACGAGCTGAGATAAAAACAGTCCAGTAACTAAGGTATAACACAAACCACTGCTGCTACCACCAATAATACTAATGGTAAGGGAAGTAACAAGGGAAGAGAATACAACCACCTGCCGACCAATACCCAGCCCAACCTGAGCAATGATCTCGCCCTTCCAGATAACTGCCCCCAGTTTATATACTGGGCATGACGTGCTGTGGCATGGAATACCTCTTTGGTTAGTTTGGGTCAGGTGTCCTGTCTGCTTCCTCTCGGCTTCTCCTCCTCCCTGGCAGAGCATGAGGCTCCGAAAATCCTTGGTTTGAGTAAACATTACTGAGCAACAGCTAAAAACATTGGTGTTACCAGTATCGTTCCCAGGCTGAAAGTCAAAACCACAGCACTGCTCCAGCTACTAAGAAGGAGAAAAATGACTACTACTACTGAACCCAGGACAGTATCCACCTCTTATTCCATACCATTCATGTCGTGCTCAGATCCCACATTTTCCAGTATACCATCAGTCATATAAATATATGAGACACACACACCCATACACACAAAGAGAGAGATACCATTCCTTAGTGCATGGACCAGTCCCTATAAAGCTGCTGAGTTCATCTGGTCCATGATGTCGGGCTCCATCTCTTGTAACAGTCTTTCAGAGCAGGAGAGACTATGTGCAGTGTTGGATTGTTACCTGCTGACGACACTGTGTAATTCAGCTGGTCACTGCTGAGCTCATCTGGTTTCTTCAAAGTTCTTTCTTTGTTGGGGTGATGATCAGAGGGAGGTCAAGGCCAGTTGCTGATGACCTGGAGACATCTAGTTGGTGGACTATAAAAGCGCTACATAGCAGGCAATAGCATGTAATTGAGTTCATTGGCTGTTTTCCCCTAAAATCAAATCTCCCTGAGGTACACATTGGACTTCCCTATCTTCCTGCATTACCCATGAAGTATATCCGGGTCTCTGAGCAAAAGCAATCCCACAAGTGGGTTTGGCTTTACTCGAAGCAGGAATAACCCAGACTGTCTTCCCCAGCAAATTCTCTATGTGCACCATAGGAATTTTGTCCCCCTCTACAGTATGTAAAAGTTCTGACTGGACTGGACCAGATCCTCTGGTTGGCAGATCCTCTGGTGTTGACCAACCAGGTAGCTTATGGTAAATGTGTATCCCAATGTTTGAAAGTCCCACCACCAATTGCTCTCAGTGTAGTTTTTAAGAGCCCATTGTACCATTCGATTTTCCCGGAGGCTGGTGCATGGTAGGGGATGTGATATACCCACTCAATGCCATGCTCTTTGGCCCAAGTGTCTATAAGGTTGTTCTGAAAATGAGTTCCATTGTCTGACTCAGTTCTCTCTGGGGTGCTGTGTCACCATAAAATCTGTTTTTCAAGGTCCAGGCAGTGGCGTGAGGCACAGCGCATGTTTCCAGCCATCCAGTGGTTGCTTCCACCATAGTAAGCACATGGCACTTGCCTTGGCAGGTTGGTGGGAGTGCGATATAATCAATCTGTGAGGCCTCCCCATATTTGTACTTCAGCCATTATCCTGCATACCAAAGTGGCTTTAACCACGTGGCTTGCTTAACTGCAGCACGTTTCATAGCTGGCTGGAGGCAGGCGCCTCTAATAGTGATCACAATGTTGGTCACTTACATTTTGTAGAGAGAGATTAGTCTTCTTTATCACAGGAGCTGGAGTAAAATCAGCTCTTCCATTCCATCTGGGAACCTGTTCACCAGAGACTGAAGCAACAGCTTTCATGGGGTGATCATCCTTGACCTTTGTTCTCCTCTTCAATTCATGCACCTGTTCCTACTGGTCAGAGTAAACGTTACTTAGCAACAACTAAAAACGTTGTTCCCAGGCTGAAAGTCAAAAACACAGTGCTGCACCAGCTACTAAGAAGGAGAAAAATGACTGCTACTGCTGAACCCAGGACAGTAGCATATGAGGTTTTTTTATGCTAGCATAGTCCTTATGCAGATATTTTTCAGACTTTCACCACGGCTCATTGCTTTTTGCACTTTCAGGTGTCTAATTCTGTACCTTCCCCAGCATCTAAAGAGTTGATGTAGTTGAAAACGTATTGAGAGAAGTGATTTTCAAGACAAGACAGGAATTAGCACTTGTTATGGTCATTCTGTATAAATTTTCCTGTTTTTCATTTTGTGTTGTTTACCTGAACATAGAAGTTTAAAAGATAAATTATTTTAATGGGTAGGCCACAGCTTTTTTACTATTACAGATATGTACAAGTAAAACAGTTGCAGAGAGTGACACCAGTGTATACAAGGGTGCAGAACAGTTTCACTTAATTCACAAGAGACAGCAAAATCCCTCAGTACAGTCAAAGACTGTGTTGCAGAGTTAAGAGAGAAAATACTCTCTAGACTATTTCATCTGCCCCGTACTGAATTCACTCCCAGTACTATCTTTTCTGATGCTTTCTGCTGCAACTATGATTTGAGATTCAGTCTAATAAGGGATATTTTATTGCAGAGACCATTCTCTTGACCATCACAGACTAGGATGTCCTGCATGGCTTGGATCGCTGTCACACAAGCAGTGACAATTTGTGCAGTTAGCTCTCCAGCTACTGTTCTGCATCCTCTCATCTAGCTGTAGTTGAGGATGGGTGGGATTGATGCTCCTTCTTTTCCAAAGCTAGACAGAAAAAGACTGCATTGCAGGAGGTTTGAGACTTTGCTTCCCCGCTCCTGAAGTGTCTTACTGGGGGCACCTGCCTGGCAGGCACTGTGAGTAATTGACTCTTAGACACATTAGTATCCCCTAGGAGCCACTGAGGTCCCACAACCTGAGCAACGTATGGCTGCATTTGGGTTTTGGCTTGCGATTTTTGTGCCACTCACAGTTTTCTAGAACAGATTATCAGTTCATGATTCATTTACATTCTTGTAATTTATGCATGTTATTTGGCAGTTTGGTTTTGTCCACTTGCTCTCTCTTGCTGCGTCATAAAATTTGTGATAACTCACAGATTTGAATGTAATAAAATTTGTTTTGGGGAAAACCTTCCAAGTGAACAGATGGATACAAAGCAGCTTGGTCCAACAAAGGTGGTTTTATTTGTTTTAACTCCAGTGTATTAGGCAGCTTCCGCAAACCCTACATATCTGTGCTAGCTGAAAAGCAGTCATGTATGACATAGGGATCTGTATTGTATCAGAATACTCACCAGCCACTTGTTCATAAATAATTAGCAAATATGTGTTCTGTGTTAACACCAATTCTCTAAGACTTGCTATACGTAAAATATAAGGCACTTTGCTGTAGTATCTTAAGTAATTTTGGCCTTTACCAATATCCAGACTGATATCTAGATTACATTTAAACATGACCTTTTAGAGTTTGTGATTGGTTAGAAAAGACAGCTGGAGGTCATCCAGCCCAGCACCTCCATGTTGGCCTAGTTGATATAGCTGAAGCTCCTTGTGGACTAGAAAAGGTCGTATTTTTAAGATAAATCCTTCCTCCAGATTGGAACTGTCAGAGAGGTTTTAGGGGTTTTCCTCCTATTTGCTTTGGAAGGTTAAAATAATCAAAATTCATTCTTTCATTCTTTGTTTTCTGGGGCACACTGAACTGTGTGAGTCTTCTGTTTGTGAGAACATTCTATGCGCATGTAACAACAAAAAGACCTACCTCTGTCACTAGTAGAGATATAGGCGCTCTAACTCCAACTTGAATGTACATGTGTGGCAGGACAGCACCAGAAAAATTTACTCTGTGTATTTAATTGATCTTCTAAGTAAGGAAAGTAATATTTTCACTGATTATTGTGCAACCATGATGGAAATATATTGTTCAGTGATGGGTGCTCTTGACTGAAATTAAACTGGTAAATGACGAGGGACTGCCAAAGCTTTGATCCCTTAACAGAGCATGGCAAGATGTCCAGTGTTTGAGAGAGGACCTTGTAAAGGGGAAGGAAGACTGAGTCTTATATTCTCCCTGTGCCAGATCATACAACAGAACCATGACCTTGTGTTAAGTCAGCTAGAAGCGGGCATGATGGTATCAGTCAGAAAGAAGTTTTAAATTGTTTTCTCTCCCTTTCATGTATATGGTCCACCAAAGCAACCTGCTAGCTTCCTTAGGAGGACTGATAGCACTTGTATTTCCAAAGGAACTTGGTTTCAGTGTTTCTTAATCTGGTATATAAGTTTAGGAAATCAGAAAGGAGCTGTGATACCATACCAACAACGCAGGCGAATGAATATGGGGAGGTCTGCAGAGGTTAAACTCTGGTAGGTTTTCTGGCTAATGCACATTAAAGATGTGTGTGGGAAGGAATACATACCTACCAGAGGTACATTTGTAAGTGTTTTGTCCCAGTATCAGAGGTTCTTTTTAATACAGGTACAAATGATTCCCTTGAGTTATGTGCCAGTCTGAACCAGCAGTTTGTAACCTTTGTTGCCATAATGTAGGGGATATTATTTACTGTTGAGTCTTGTAAGACAAATTGAGTCTAATTTATAGTCTTACAATAGTCTTATTTAGCTTGTCAAGAAAAGGGCTGAAAGATGCCTTGTCGTGTAGGTTATTTACTAGTGCATGGAAGGATAGTGGGAGACCTTTTAACCTTCTTGATTGAAGTGTAATTGTGGCCCAGTGGCTGAAATTAGATGTCTAATAAAAGAGGCACAATTTTGTATCTGTGAAAATAGGTAAATGTTGGTCCAGATTAGAAATAGAGTATATCAGGAACAAAACAATCTTTTATCAAAGATGGTATGCCACCTCTAATAGCAGCCACAATCAGATATCTGGGAAAGAGCAGGAAAGCATGGCAGCTAGGTACTGTGCTTCCTCCTAAAGCTCTCCTACTTTCCAGTCATTTTTAGCTCTGATTTTTCTAAACCAGGTTCAGTTTCTTTGTATTTAGAAATCTGCAGTGATTTTCTGTTCCATAGTGATGTTCTGTCTCCCTTTTAAACATTTTTAGCTTTAGGGTCTACAGTGCAATTCGTCAAGAAGTGCTACAACTTATTATTCTTGGTGCTAAGAACATGAGTTAATAATTTTCAGATATCTTAATATATTCTAACCAGGTTTTGTGGAAAGTCTTTAGCTTTTACATATGGGAGGAGGTGTTTGGCTGAACTGTCATGGAGGTCCTTTTGGCTTCTGGAACCTGAGTTTGAGATTCCATAATTTTGTTTTACAGCAATGGCTTTGTGGAAAACATGATGGCCTGATTTGCTTTTAGCTTGTTAATGATGCTTGCAAATTTGCTTGAAGAAAATTAGTATAATCCAATTCTGTGCTTTATGGCTTTTAGCTAACTTCTTTTTTAACTCTGTGTATAGGTGACCAAATAATGTGAGTTGGTGCAGAGTCCTCGTTCTTGGAGGCTAAGTTAACATTTTGCTAACACATGGAAAGCAAGACTGATTACCAAATTTGGAAAAATTCAAGTTGGCAAGGTTCTTGTAGTTTCTGGTCTTCCACTGAGGAATGGTACATGAACCAACTTACCTTATCTGTTCCTTGCCACTATAGCAGAGATATTAGGCACTGAGTGTAGTATCCTGTCCTTTTCTCATGGAATATTGTTTAATCTGCTGAAAAACTGAGAAGTCTGGTAACTGTCAGTTTGTAGTTGTCATTAGATGAGCTATGAAGGATTTGGCAGTGGTTGATCTTATGGCCTGTGTGTCTTCAAAGTATGCTGGGTGGTTATACTGCAACATAGCAAGTGACATTGCTTAATTTCTTAAAATAGCTAAGGTTATTTCTAGCACTTGGGACTGAGACACTTGAAAGTCCATCTTCCAAACATAGTTAACTTTATCGAAGAAGGAAATACTGCATTGATGAGGAATAGGTTTATATAAATATAATATGTATCTAAAATAAATGCTCCATTTGTAATGAGCGACACTGCCTTTCTTACCAGAGGCATTTATGTGTGAAGTGTCAAGCATTTGTTTCATGACAGAAGTGCTCAGAAATACTAAGAAGTTGAATCTTTCTGCTGTTTGGGATGCCCTATGTTTCAAGGCAGGATACTTTGCTTAGGGAATTCTGGCCAGCACCAAAATTGTAATGCACAGCCAGGTTTCTTCAGCTCCTCATTTCTGCCTAACAGTTGAGTTACAGCTCTCCTTTGTAACTGCTGTATGACTTTGTTTTCTTAAAGGCATCTTTGTAGTCACAACAAACATGGGTTTTTTTAAATTTCAGTTGAATATAGGCATCTGCTTTCCCTGGAGTAGATGCATTTAAAAGTCTTGTGCATTGTGTGCATGTTTTCCAGCAAACATTAATCACAATGGGGAACTTCGAGGGCAGAACTGTTGCACTAAGGTAAACATTTGAGACTCTGCTTTAATGCCCAAAGCCTCTTATCTTTTTTAGGTCAAATTATCTTGTATTCTCTGACTGTTTCTAGGCATGCTACTGCTAAATGCTACTTTCAGAATTCAAACTCTGTTGTATTTTTCTTGATAATGTTGAAGAGAGGATATCTTACAATTAAGGTTCCAACTTCACTGGCAAGAACAAGGTAGCATTTCTTACAGGTGGCACTGAAGTAGAATGATAGTTGAATTACACTTAGAGTATTACCCATACTTTTTGTATTCTGCCAGTGTCAATGTAATAATACTGGTGCAAAATGAGGACGTTCCGTTACAACAGTGTGCTAGGGGTTGAAATCTTTAATCTTTGTTGACCAAAATGTTCAAGTCATTTACATTTTTAGTTTTCTGAAAAACTTTATTTTACAAACGCTGTTGTCTGCAAGCCAAAAATAATCGGAAGCAAACATAGTCTAAAAAGAAAAAAGGCATTATGTACTGTCCTGGAAAAGGCACATAGACCTAATTTTCTTAACAGCAAAAAGCCTTGGCCTTTGCGTTGATATCAGCCAAGAAGAACAATGCAATTGATAGAATTGGGTTGTTTTGTTTTTTTTTTTTTTTTTTTCGCAAGATATTTTCCAAAGTTGTAGCTTTGTTAAACAGATGAGTAGCACTCAACAAATTTAATTTCCCTTTCTCCTCAGCGAATGCTCTCAGCTGGTATTTGCCATCCATTTGGCTAAGGATTGGATTATAGAAGACTGAGTAGAAACGTTTGTAAGAGCAGGGGTTTCTCCTGCTGTGAAACAGTGGCTGTAGTGTGTGCACAGTGTGATTTTTCTTATGTTTACTAGCAGAGGATATGTGTGAAAATATCAAAAAAACAAAGACCTCATTTTTTTCTGCTGGTAGCTGATGTGATGCCATTAGTGTCTGTAATCTACAGAGCATGGAGAGTGAGAAGAACTGCTAGTAGTTTTTAAACAATCTCAAAAGCCAGATAGCGGGAGAGAGAGAGGGGAAGAGCTGTCAGATAGTCAAACATCTGGAAGATGGTTTGGCTGTCACAGTGTGTGAGAGTTACATAAGGTGTGTAAGCACATTGCGTAAGTGCTCCTCAGCACTCTAGGTCACCCGCTGCTCTTCCAAAACTAACCATCACCCACCTGAAACCAGCTCAAAGATCACAGACAGCACATTTAGAAAAAGGGCATCTACGTTATTCCTACAGATGTGGGAGCATGTTATACTTATCCAAGTATATTCAAAAGTAATGATTTGCAAGCAGAACAAAACCAATGTCCACAAAAAAAGAGTTGAATTTTATTTTGACTCAGTATCACTTTAAAAGAGCAGATGACATACAAAAACTTGTATTGCAGTGGAGTATGTTTTAACACTGTGAAATGGTGGGGAGTTTTTAGAGCCAGCAGGGAAAACCTGCTGCTGTTTATATGCAATCCAAATAAGCATTTCTTTGCATTTGGAAAAGAGAATTGCAGCTCAGGTTTTGCTAGCTTTTTGATACTACTAGTAAAATTTTCTGTAGATGAAACTGCAGCTCTCCTGCAAATAGAAGGGTAGATATTTCTCCAGAGTAAGGTAAAAAAGGTGTGAGAAAATCTGCTGAGGCATCTTTAATCTGTCACAGCTTAAGATCAAGACCTAAAGGTGTTTGATGATGGTGAGCCTTTTCTACCCTCTGAAGCAGATTTTTAATGGTAGCTGGAAGAGCTTGACTCTTCATGCCTCAGTCAGATAGCTACAGCATCTTCTTGACAGTGTGCCAGATTTAATTTATGTTGCAGGTTAAGTGGTTGAAATTGCTGTATTTAGTAACTGTAACAGATGAGAGATGACAGCTTTACAAGATGTTCTGTTAACTTGCTAGAAAGATTGAATTCTGCTTTTTGAAGGTGTAGCCTTTTTTCATCCCTCAGTCTCCCCTCAAAAACTCACTCAGAGTTGGGGGAGATGGCAGAACACCCTCATACAGTTGGCATGGAGTCCTTGCAAGGAGTTTGTTTTCATTCAGATATTCTGGATCAGAGATGACATGTCCTCTCCATGGGTTCCATGATGCAGATTGTACTGGTACTCTGCTAATATGTAAGTCCTGTCTATAGGCTATTTACTTCTTTTGCCTGATGCTGCTTCACAGAACTGCAGACAGGATCTGTGTTCATATCCAGCATTGCTCATCAGACATGTTACAGAAGGGTTAATGATTCATTGCCAGAGAAGCAGTTCAGCTCACCTTCTCCATGAAGCAAAGAACAAAATTTTCTGTAGCCTGGCGAAGTAAAATGAAGGAGATTCTGTCTGTTGGCAGTCTAATGTTAATCACTAACCTGTGAAAAGCTTTTTACTATTTCAGTCTGCCTCAGCTTTCCATTATCTGTACAAAGAAACATTTGGCAGAAGTTGCTGCAACCTCTTTTCTTACTTCAGTGAGTTTCACCAGCCTGTTTTAATAAATGTATTCATTATCTTGTTGCAGTTCACCCTGGTCTGTAATCAGTTGCTAGGCATTTTAAAGTCCCTTTACAGTGAGTATTTTGAAAACATCTGTTTATTTGCCACTATGAGTGTTCCACAGCTCTATGCACAGTGGCAATGGAATTAATTCAGGAAAAGAATTGAGCTAAAAAAAAAATTATTTAAGTATCCATGCCAGCCTTGCTCTGCTAGGCTGTTTATTTACATTGATTTTGTTAGGACAAAGAACTAAGGAAGAAAAGAATCTATTCTGAATTGTGCTGTTCACTTATCACAGTATTCAGTATTTGAACAAAATCTTGCAGCCTCTTAGCTAGATTAAATTGCATTTAATTTGCCCTCATTGCACACACATTTCGGTTATAACAGTCAAAATACGCAGTTCTTGAAAGCCTTAATTTCAGTGAGAACAGGATGTGCTGGTTTGGAAAGAAAGCCTGGTGCAAACAAAATTGAATGCTAACACCTGAACTTGAAAGTTGAGGGAGATGGAGGGGTGACAGGAAAGGTAGTTGCACATGGCATGCTTGGAAGATGTTGTTTTGATTTTTCATTTCACATCGATACCAGAGTCAAGGAACTTCATTCTCTTCATTGGAGAAAAAATAATGAGCAATTCCTGCGTTCATCATCATGCTGAAATGTACTTTTAACTGTTGTCGTGGTTTAGGCCGTAAATCAGCCACGCAGTTTGCTACATGGAGAATCAAAAGAATGCAACTCCCACAGGTTGA
>JANRGW010025430.1:0-23091 GCA_024733675.1 Psilopsiagon aymara
CTTGGAGCAACTGCTCTATGGAAGGTGTCCCTGCCCATGGCAGGGGTTGGAACTGGAGGAGCTTTAAGGTCCCTTCACTCCCAAACCATTTGGTGACACCTAGTAGTCTGTAGTGCTTCCTTGGGTGTGGAAGATGTTCTGTCAGCACAGAGACAATGGGCAGTAACGATGAGGATGGTACCTGGAAGGACTGACCTGCTTTCAGAGCACAAATCCAGGGCATCTCTCATAAGGTGCAGATTGAAGTCTATGTTGCTGCAGTTGTATGATGGTGAGGGCTCTTGCTGCATAACTTCAGCTGAACATGCAGCTGCATAAAACGTTACAGATGAGTGATATGCTTTTGATTCCTTTCTGTGTTGGGGAAACCTTACCACTGCCTTCCGTCTTGCGCAAGGAAGCCTTGATTCTTAATTTAGGAGTTTTGGATGCCCAGCTCATTGAAGCACCTTCTCCAAAAGGTACCGTGGTCATTGTGGCTGCCCCATCCCTGGCAGTGTTCGAGGCCAGGTTGGACAGGGCAAGATGTGGAAGGGCTTGGAACTGGAGGAGCTTTAAGGTCCCTCCCAGCCCAAACCAGGCTGGGATGCTGTGAAGATCAGCACAGTTTGCAGTATTACAATGTGTTGTATCCAGTGTGAATTGCTAAATCCCTGGGTGCTGCCTGACCTTCCACTGGAAAACAACGCTGCGGGGTTTTTGGTGCCACTGAATGCCTTGGAGAACGTACGTGCAGCGTTCGCTGTTTGAGCCTCAGTGTAGTGAGGCAGAAAGAGAGCTCTTCTGTTTAGGGCTTTCATCAGGGGATTGGTTTCACTGTTGGCTGTTAACTCTCCTTGCTCCTTGCCCAGGCAATATATTTTTTCCCCTGTATCTCAAAATATTGGCAACTTTACCATTGAAAGTCTCTACCTCAGCTGCTGGCATAGATCTCTGCCCAGTGTATAAAGGCATTGGAAATCAGTGTGGTTTAACTTGCTAATTGAATGAAGTCAAGTAGTCCAAAGCTTTTTGGGCTATTATTTGAGACAGTAGAGTTTATTTAGCATTGGTGACTTGAATATGGGGAGTATCTGTGCTCAGCTCAGTCGAATCTTTCCTGTCCCAGAAGCTGTAAAGACACAGTGGTGGGTGAATTCCTTGTATGTGTGTTCCAGTCCTCCCAGTAAACAGAGAACTTCTTTTCCTTAACACCTTCAAACTTGTACTTGTTTCGAGATCAAACTTAGGATGCTTTAAAATACAGAGGAAGCTGTTCAGCTGGCAAATAACTTGATTAACACTTCCTTTAGGATCCAGAACAGCTTCAAGACAAATCCAACGAGATACTGACAGCCATCATCCAGGGAATGCGAAAGGAAGAGCCCAGCAACAATGTGAAGCTAGCAGCTACTAATGCACTCCTGAACTCTTTGGAATTCACCAAAGCAAACTTTGACAAAGAGGTGAGGGGGTGACAACTCCTGGCTTAGACTGCAAGGGCTGGATCCATGGTCTGTGATGAGAAATCATGCACCACGCTGAGTTTTGATGCACAATTATGTTGCAGCTGAGACTTGGATTCATTTCCATAGGTCTGGTGTGTGCTGTTTGTGGCATAGAAATACTATGGAACCTCTTTAGAGGTTCATCAATGGAAAGGAAGTGTCACGGGCTTTCTTTTGGATGCATTTGAGCTGACCTTAGAGTTCAGCCTATGAGATGCTCTGCTTCCCAATCAGACTCTACCCTATAATGCTGCTGCGAGAGTACAAGCTTGGATCAGCACTTCCTTTCAAGTGGTGTGGCAGCAAGCCAGATTTAACTTTGCCTCTGGAAATTGTTGGGGGAGGAAGGCCTGTGAGAGGCTTTGGAAGAGAGGGGCCTTGGAATGAGAGTCTGTCCAGAACAGGAAAATCTATTGATTCCCCTTTTCCTTCTTGGATTAAGTCTGTCCTCTAGGTCTCTATCAGAGCGATGTTGGGAAGATGGAATTAATGTTGAATCTTCAGTGTAGAAGGTCTTTGAATGAGAACTTATTCTGCTTTATCTTTCTATTTTGGACAGTCTGTTGAGTGCTTTTTAAATTGGAAGTTTGGGGTTCCCATTTTGGGGAAGAAATGGTTTAAACAGTGAATAGTAACCTGTACTGCTCCTTCATCCTTAGAAGTGCTGCGTGAGCGACTCTACTAGGCCAGACTCAAAGTACACTTTCCACAGGAAGGATGCAAAGACTTTAATGCTTTTAGAAGGCAGTTCTAACGTTCCTTTTCTGTTTCTTCTTCTAGTCTGAAAGGCACTTTATTATGCAAGTAGTCTGTGAAGCAACGCAGTGTCCAGATACAAGGGTGAGTGGAATGGAGGGCTTGATTCGTCACTGCATCTTTGGGGGAAAGCTGGCTAGAGCCTCTGGCAGCAGCAAGGAGTTGTGTTACATGGAGTAAAAGCTGGTCTCTTAAATGGCTCTAAGTACTCAAAATGAGTTTTATACTTGAAGTTAGAAGTTGTAAATGCACAAACAGCAGCTTGCATCCTCCTGGTAAAGACCTTAGTAGTTACGGAGGAAACCTCAGGCCAGGTTATTAATCTGTGGTGGGCTACAGCTTGGTTTGCAAAGCACTTGATCCGTTTTCTGCTCTGACAGGTACGAGTGGCTGCCTTACAGAACTTGGTGAAGATAATGTCCCTTTATTACCAGTACATGGAGACATACATGGGGCCTGCTCTTTTTGCTGTGAGTACCCATGTTTCTCATCCCTTGTTGTCTGATCTTCCTGTGCTCCTTTGCCCTGATCCAAGAGGAAAAGTTTTCTTAACGTTCCTGGTTTGCTTTGCTTTCTTTGGCTGGGGCTGCATGCTGGAAATCCCTCTCCCTGCTAAAGCATCCTTCTCTCCCCTCCTTTCTTTCATGTTTCTAAAGATAACCATTGAAGCAATGAAAAGTGACATAGATGAAGTGGCTCTGCAAGGGATCGAGTTCTGGTCAAACGTCTGTGATGAGGAGATGGACCTGGCTATCGAGGCATCCGAGGTGAGCTTCCAAATGAGCACTGGAAAGCAGCAAGTGCCCGTGATCATCTCTTTGGGAATGCTGAGCTCATATATTTGAACCACACCCAGACCTCCCCCCTGTTCTCCCAAGTGGAGTAGTGTGGGAGAGCCCCTTGTGTGGCAGTCATAGGTCCATGATGAGACACCATGCACCACTCTGATGCCATGTGATGCATGTCTGTGACCGGAGCTGAGACCTGGGGCTGCACGAAGCCTGTGGGGCTGAGTGGCTGTGGGTGTTCATGTGCTGCAGACAGCACAGAGCTGGGGTCTCCAGCTTGGCTTTTAGCTGCCAGCTTGGATACTCTCAACTGTGGTTGATTGATTCTGCCATTGAAGGTAAATACAAAGCCTGTAGCACAGGGGCTGCCATTTGGGATTCGTTTCCCTAGCTCTTTGGGTTGCTTCTTGGGCTCTGTAGCGTCATGTAAAGTTCTTTAGTGTAGCTTGAACACAACCCATTTTCCTTACTGGATTAGATCGGGATGAACTGCCTTTTTAAGTGAGCAGAATGGTTTTAAATGCCAGCCTGGCTGGGAACTGAAGCTACTTGAGCTAAAGATCCTCTGACAGCTCTGATGAGAGCACACTGTGACATGTGAGTGCTGGTTTTCTGCAAATGGTACGTGACAGCTACCTGATTGCTTCTGAGCGTTCAAAAATCAACTCGAGCTACTCCTGCAAGGTTCATCTAAATGTGCATTGAGCACAGATATTAGGCATAGTGTAATGCCAGCAAATCCTCAGTATCATGAAGATCTTCGAGCTGTTCCTTCATTAAGGCAGCATCTTGAATACTTGAGATGGCACGTTGAAGGGAGGGCATTTCTTGACTTCCCTGCTGTCTTGGAGGCCTAGTGGGCTCTGTTTTGTTGACATGTAAGAGACAGGACTTAGTCCTAGCCCAGTGTGCAGAAAGATTGATCACATTCTGTCTAATCCAGTATTTATGAGTTAAGAATAAAGTGATGGGCTGAAAGGGAAAGTAATCATTATCCCTTACAATGGATGTGGATGGAGATAAATTTGGGGTGGTGTTGTGCATGCAGATGCTGTTTGCATAAATTAGCTGGAGAGATCAATAACAGCTTAAACTTTGAAGGGCTCTAGATGAATCATATCCATCTCTAAAAGTAGCTAAATATATATTTATGTTGAATGCCCCAAAAAGCAAGGATAAAAGCACAGGCAGCAGCACGTAGGTTTAGTTTATGTGCTGCAGACCTTTTGCTGCTTCCACTTGGGGTCACTTGTTAATTATAGGTGGCTGCAAACTGAAAACATCCCTATTTGTCCCATGTGAGGAAGGAGGAGCTCTGTACATGCATGGAATGGCAAATGGGACTTGCTTATTGGGTAGGACTGGGATGGGTGCAGGGTGTCCTTGAGGTTCCTGGGTTCTACAGTTTGTGTTGGGAAGGAGAGGAAAGCATGCAATAGAGAGCTTGTGACTCCTGGAGTTTATCAATCAGACTTCATGCCTGTGCAGCCACTGGGAATCATTGTGTAACCTCTTTTCTCTAGGCAGCAGAGCAAGGAAGGCCCCCAGAGCACACTAGCAAGTTTTATGCGAAAGGAGCACTGCAGTATTTGGTCCCCATTCTAACACAGACATTGACAAAACAGGTGAGTTGCAAAAGCCCTGCTGTGTGTGCAGAAAAGCCCTGCTGTGCCTGCTTCCGTGTTCTGGGACTGATTCTGCCGGTGCATGGAGGAGGAGATTGTCAGTGGTGGTCATCACTCTCTTGCGTAGGGGTCTTCTTGATACGCTTGGTCCCAAAGGTGCTTTAGGTGCCCTGGGGTGGTTTCTATTGGTGCAACATGTTCAGGGCACCTTTCATAGCAGTCCTTGGGCTGGCATGAGCCATCATGCACCACTCTGACCGAATGATGCATCGCTTTTAGGGCTGAGCCTGGGAGACTGCATGTGGGTCACTTTAATGCTGAATTCTGTTCACATGTGCTTGTATGTATGGTTTCTGAAGAGGTTGGAGACTTAATCTGTATTCCCAATGAAATGTTTGGGAAATGAAACCCAATATACGGCCTCTGCATCATTTGAGATCCAATTCTTGAGCTTTACTGCTTGATCTGGGAGGCCCGTGTTTGTTGAGTACCTAGTAAGCACTTCACAAAGACTTGTTTGGACTGTGCCTCGCAGCCTAATCAAAACTAATGGTATCATTTGCTGCAGCAGGTCTAATTAGGAAAGAAAACTGTTAATTAAGCCATCCAGGACGAAGTTCATTTGGCTTACTGCAGTGAACTGGGGAAATGCTTGGTGCTCTTAGTGAAGCCAGAGAATTGGTTCCCTGGTTTTGTATTGCTGTCTGCTTGGATGCAGAGAGGTAAATTGCAGGAGGTTCTGAAGCGCTTGTTAAACCAGGACAGATAAAAGATGAGAGAATCACAGGTACACTGCTTCAAAGGAATTTGGGAAGTGGCTGAGCTGCCAGTTAGGGGGGAAGAAGCCGTTTAACTACAATGGCCACTGTGCAATGGCGTGGATCAAAGGAGCAAAAGCTCAACCTGGATGAGAGAGAAGCAGTTGGGAAGATGCATGAGGCTGCTGGAGGTGTGTCAGCAAAGAGCCAGCAGCCTTACACCAGGGTGGAAAGGATACAGATGATGCAAGTTAACTCGGGGTACTTCTCTGCCAGAGATGCAGGTGGTACTTCCAGACCTACATTAATTTCTAAATATAAAGCCTGATATTAAGGCAGCATTCCCTGCAGTAAACCAACACGGATGCACTGCCTGTGAGTGGGTAAGGGATGTTTTCCCCCAGCCTGACCAGCGGTGCTGTTCTCTTAGGATGAAAATGATGATGATG
This sequence comes from Psilopsiagon aymara, assembly GCA_024733675.1. Classification (NCBI taxonomy): domain Eukaryota; kingdom Metazoa; phylum Chordata; class Aves; order Psittaciformes; family Psittacidae; genus Psilopsiagon; species Psilopsiagon aymara. The sequence goes on from JANRGW010025430.1 coordinate 5,864, forward strand.
ACGACTGGAACCCCTGCAAAGCAGCAGGAGTCTGCCTCATGCTCCTGGCGACCTGCTGTGAAGATGACATTGTTCCTCATGTCCTGCCCTTTATTAAAGAACACATTAAAAACCCAGATTGGCGATACAGAGATGCAGCTGTGATGGCTTTTGGCTGCATTTTGGAAGGACCAGAGCCTAACCAGCTCAAACCACTAGTCATACAGGTAAGATTCATGTTTTCTTGGAGGCTTTCAGAGCAAAACACTTCCTGATTTACTGCTGGGAGGCTTTGCCCATTGCTCTTAATCTAAGGAAAAGCAAAAGGATGTCACTTTTAAATGGTGTTTTAGTGAGATTTGGTAGCCTAGGGCAAGTAGGTTGGTTACATAGCTCTGAATCACACCGCGTGTAGGGCTTTAGAATAACTGCCTCCAGTTCTTAAGTCTTAGCCCTGAGAAATAACTTTATGAATCTTAACAATACCACTTCAAGAGGATACATTAAAATCCAAAGTGGTGGCAAATATCTGTTTCCATGTATTGCCCTAAAATCACCTAAATTTACAATCCTGTTCTAGGCAATGCCAACTTTAATAGAACTAATGAAGGACCCCAGTGTTGTGGTTCGAGACACAACTGCGTGGACTGTGGGCAGGATCTGTGAGATGCTTCCTGAAGCTGCCATCAATGACATTTACCTCGCTCCACTGCTGCAGTGTCTGATGGAGGGCCTGAGTGCTGAGCCCAGAGTGGCCTCCAACGTGTGCTGGGTAAGGCAACCCCTCACTGGTGGATGTGGGATAGATAAGCTTCTGTTGACAAGGGGAATGTAGCTCATATTCATATACACAAATACACATATATATATAATATAGACACCTCACACATATATATATACTCAGAATTAAAGGGATTTCAGAGATGATTCATAGCTTGGTCATCCAGCACACAACTGTGGTTAACACAAAAGTAAGATATCTCAAGTCCATTTTGGGGCTCTGGTAGGAAAGAATAAGGGAAGAAATGGATTTTTAGGAGAGAAATGGTAAAATTCATTGGTTTGAAACTGCTGTGGAAGCTTTCCCTGACAGCTGTTTAGAAAAGGCATGCTGGGATTTAGCTTTTTGCTTGGGGACAGCTGGATTGCTGCCTTAAGAGACATGGTACCTTGGTTCCCGTTACCCCAGCCTGCTTCTGCAGTGGTTCCAGAGCTAAATTGAGGAGCATGAGATTTCCTTGTTCACTTAGAGCTGCTGTCCCGTGGGTTGGTTTGCTGACTTGAGTTGTATCATCATCTTGATGGATGTCTACTACCAAACAGCGTATCTGATCTTTCACTGTAAAGGGGGTGTGTTCCCTTACTGCCTTTTGAAGAATTGAGCTTGAGATGAGCGTCAGCGTGTCAAAACAAGGTTTAGAGATGACAGAGTTTGGTCTGTTGGTATTCCAGAGGTTTGAAGACTTCTAATCAGTGTGGAAGCTTTGCCCTGATCTGTAGATCCTGGCAAAAGCCCATGCAGCGGTGGCTTTTGTCTTCTGAAGATGATGATGATGTGTTTTTAGACCAAAGTGAAGATCAGGAGGCTTTCAACTCTTCTCATCCGCCTCTCAGAGCATCACAATTGCTTTGCAGTTGGAAATCTCTTTGACAGCTACTGGTTGTTGAGACCAGTGATGCTATGCAGGTGTTGGCTTGCAGGCAGCATGACCACCCTGCAAGGTAGTGTTCTAAGTGTGAAATTCTCACCACTCTTGGACCACAGTTGAGGGCACTGAACAGTGATCTGCTCATGGAGGGAGCTGTTCGTCCTGCACGTGTTTGGGGTGGCCTTGTTAGCATGAAAATTGTTGGGATCTGCTTCTGGCCTTGTGAGGGTAAACTCTGTTGAGTAATAGCAATGGTGGTTTTGTGTTTCAGGCCTTCTCTAGTCTTGCTGAAGCTGCCTATGAAGCTGCAGATGTAGCTGATGATCAGGAAGAACCAGCAACCTACTGCTTATCTACTTCATTCGAGCTAATAGTTCAGAAACTTCTGGAGACTGCAGATAGGTAACACTGAAATCACTGCCTTAAGCTCTGCAGAGATGCTGCTTTTCATTCCGCCAGGCTGCTCGCAGCTTGGATGGGAACGGTGGTTTATCAGAATGGGGCTTGTTTTGTATCCCATGGAATACAGAATGCTAATCCCTAGAAGAAAGCTGTTCACACCGAATAATTTCACAGTGTTTTGTCATAGATGCTTTTGGGAAATGTGGGGTTTCCTCCAGGAGCACCCATTCCATGTTTTACGTTGAAGACCCCCACACCCCAGTTTCGGTAGCCCTAAGACTCATCAGGGTTGGCTTCGAGGCCACTGAACAATCAGGATTGCAGGAAGATGTCATTAGAAATCTGTGTGTGTCATGCAGCTCATTTGCCTGGGATTGTTTTAAACCCTGGTTGTTGCTGTGATGTTACAGCCATTGACATGAGCACCAGGTACTCCCAGAAGAGACGAGGACCTAGTTAAGCTGGATGCTGTCCTTCTCCCAACTAAGCTGCAGTATAAATAGATGAGGCAAAATGTTGTTCTCAGTTCTGCAGATGCACGAATAAGGGGAAGGCTGAAGCCGTATTCTGCCTTGAAGGTCGAATGTATTTTGACAGCTCAGAGTTCAATCCTTAGATCAGTTCAATCGACAGTTGAAGCCTTTTGCTGCAGGACTACTTCTTAAATGATGTCCCTGCCAGAACAGTTCAAAGCCTAAACTCTTCCTGTCTAATTGACATCCAACTAGAAGCACAGTGTCTGGCTCAAGGCTCCAAAGCCCATCAGTCATCTTAGCATAGATCTCAGCTGGCTTTATGTCAGATTTAACAGCCTCACCGAGGCCTAGGAGGGATGGCAGAGGTAGTGATGTATGCTGCTCACCTCTGGAGACCAGCTCTTCCCAGACAGGGGAACAGCACACCGGGAGATGTGGGTTTGAGGCTTTTTCTGTTCCTGTACTTGCTTGCCAGCGACTGAAAATATTGGAAGTCATTATTAATAGCAAACGAAAAGTCGTTCCAAAAGTAGTTTCACAAATTTCAGTTACTTTCAAGTCTTGGAATCCAGGAATTCAAGTGCTTCTGCTTGTCACAACACCAAAATTTAGCTGCTATACTAAAAAATAGAGTCTTGTTTCTAAGCAAGCCTAAGCATCGGGAGCTGCAAATACATCCCTTCTGTTACAGGCCTGATGGACACCAGAATAACTTGAGGAGTTCTGCATATGAATCTCTGATGGAAATAGTGAAAAACAGTGCCAAGGACTGTTACCCTGCTGTCCAAAAGACAACTCTGGTCATCATGGAACGACTTCAGCAAGTGCTGCAGATGGAGGTGGGTTTGTTGCCGTTGTGTGTCTGGGGTAGGAAAAGGAGGTTTGTTGCTGAGTGCATATGTTAGGGTATAATGTGGGTTTATTTTGTTAGAGGTGGGTAGATGCATTAAGCTTCTGAACAGTACCACTTGCCTTAAATTTGAAGGAGCACATTGAATCTCCAGAACTCGGTGCTGTCAGAAGCCACTGGGGTGGTGTGGATGGTGGCACAGCCTTATCACATGTGGGGATTTGTTCTTTTGCAGTCTCATATCCAGAGCACTTCCGACAGAATCCAGTTCAATGACCTTCAGTCTCTCCTTTGTGCTACTCTCCAGGTAAGTCCCTGTCTGCTGTGTTTGTGGTGATGGGAAAGTGGTGCTTTTAGAGATGCTTCTGTGCCCCTGAGGATGCAGACGTGGGGCTGTTGAGGAGAGCTGAATGAGGAAATGGGATCTTGTGTCCCAGCTGACGTGTGTGGGGTGAGACAAGGTTCAGAAGGCTTCAGTAGAGGACGACTTACAAAACATAGGGCAATATGAATAAAGAACACTATGCAGCATGTTATGGGGTGTATATACTTTCAGATTGGCTCTTGTGTTGGCTACAGGCTGAACAATTGCTTTGGCACAGACAAAACCCCTCCATAATGGCTTTAATTCGCTCATCTGCCTCTTGTGGTTGGTGTTCTTATTTAAAACGGCACTAATTAAAATGCACTGAGTGTCCTTGAAATTAAACATCTGGTAATGAACAGCCCGTGTGACTCGGAGTGCAAGCACATTCCAGTTCCCTGCTTACTCCTACAAAGTGGTCTTGATGCCTCCACATTCCATTTCTTGCTTTGTCCTGGAGTTACTTTTATACAGGTTGCTCAGTGATTTTTTCCAGTCTCTTCCTATTGATTGCAAGGGGGTTTTAAGTCTCTCAGTTGCTTTAGAAGCTTTTTCCAAACTCTGCTCTGTAGCTGTTTCCTTTTTGATCCCAAAAGCACTTTGAAACTTTGTGGGTGAATATAAATGAATCATCTCTATGCAAATTCCTTCATTTTTCCTCTGCAAAGTTACATTTGTGGAAAACCAACCTCTTAAGTTGCCTATTTTCATTACAGTGGCACTCAATGAGCTTAAAGGACTTTTCCAAGCTGAACAGCCACTTCTTTCCCCCCGAACTGCTGGGGAGGTTCATCAGCCCATCCTGCCATAGGTGGTGGTTGCTACTGAAGCTTTCCTGTTGGTGCTGCAGGAAGGGAGGTGCTGGGTTGTCATTCCTAACATACTAAGAGTTACAAGGTGCTGCTTTCAAACTCTATATTAGATGTATATTCAGCATCAGCGTGGCTCTGGGCAGCTCAGGGAAGAGAAGAGGTGTTAAAGTGCTGCGTAACCTGAAATAGAAGCCAGAGCATCTCCCTCCACTCAGATTTATCCCTTTGCTGGGTAGTGGTACCTGTGCTGGGCTGGTTGCTCTTGTGAGCTCGGCCAAAGGAGCCTTTTCCTCACCCCCAAGTAACAGCCTGTTTCTGTCCCCTTTAGTTCCCCTTCTCTTAAGCAAGGTTAGGAGGTCTCCTGGGTGTTGCCTCCAGGATGTATCAGCAGCTCCTTTCTCTCGCTAATTTTTAGGGTATTTTCCCAAATAATGGGTGAATGGGAATGATCTGGCTTTGTGTTGGGCTCTGATGGGGAGCTTTCAGCATCCAGAATCTCTCTTTTTGGCAAGAGTTGATATCTTTCAGGACAGCATAGCACAGGCGGGATTAAACTTCTCCTTTTAACTTGTAAACCTGTGTTTCTTCTTTATCACAAAATCTGAACCTCAGGTATTCACAGTAATTGCTGCAGGTACTTTAAGACCAAAGTAAACCTCAGCAAAGAGACTCCATTTACATAGGAAATGCAGAGTTCTTTTAAATCAAGAGGTATCAACTTTGTGTTCTGTAGTTCATGTGCTGAAAGAGCTTAGGTTAAGCTCAGGTATTTACCCGAGGTGTTTCCTTGGCCTTTCTGCTCAATGCCATCAGGTATCAGTTTTGCTTTGCAAACATCTCACTGCTAAACCCATTCCTGTAGATATATTTTGCAGTGGTTGTATGTTAATTTGGTCTCCATTTCTCCTGGCTAGGAGAGGTTTAACTGCAGTTAGCAGTAAGGGCCAGGCTTATGTCCTGCTTTAACAGCCAGCATTGCTGAAGTTTAATTCTGTGGTTCAGAAGCAAAGCTTACGTGCAACCCATGCTTGGCAGCAAGAGATTGTGATCACATTGCTGTGATGGAAAAGGGCTTTTTTGATAGGGCCAAGCAGGGGCTGGTCACATTTAATGCCAGCTTACAAATGGAAAGCCTGGAGAATAGCCTATGCAGCAGGAAGGGTAAATTCAGCTTGTTCTGTAGCTGGAAAATTGAATGCAGCTAAAATGAATGGGACTTTGCACTTGCACTGACAAAGCAGATTTTTGCAGCAGCAGAGTTCAAACAGCAGCTTCGTTTTTAGCAGCCCAAATGTTGTCACGAGTGTTCGGAGCTGAGCGCAGGGGATGGAAAGGCACAATCCAGGCTCACAGAGATGGAAGCAATTACAATCTCTTTCTCCTTTCCCACCCAGAACGTCCTCCGGAAGGTCCAGCACCAGGATGCTCTGCAGATCTCTGATGTGGTGATGGCATCTCTGCTGAGAATGTTCCAGAGCACAGCAGGCTCGGGGGGTGTGCAGGAGGATGCCTTGATGGCAGTCAGCACCCTGGTAGAAGGTCAGTGTTGTGCTGCTGAGGAAGGTTGTGCTCAGGGAGAGGTGAAGCTGGGGCAGAACTGGTTTCCCTTCCACCTCCTTTTGTCTGCATGGCAAAAGCCATGGTGAGTTCCTGGTTTTGCTTGGGGTATGGTTTTGACCGCACATCTCACCGCATCGCTCTGTGGAGCTGCGAGTGGCTGGTTATGATGGGCTGTTTCATGAATGAATGATTTGGTTTCGGTTAACACAGTTAAAATGCAAATTCTATCAGGGGAAAACAAAAGCCTCTGGTGCTGCTTCATCCAGTGCCCAGCACAACCTGAGCTGCTGCAGGACACATCCGTCCTCATGATTCATACTTACCACTGCCTGTGACTCATGGTGGGTTTGTGGAGTATTCAGGGGTGGATTTACAGTCATTGTTCTTGTTTCAAAGAAATCACTTGGGCAAAGATCAGCCTTAGAGTGGGTCCCAATGGGGGAAGGAAAATTGGGTTGTGGTGTTCCAGGCGCTTTGAACTGCATGGCTTGGGTTAGAGGGTGGTGGATGTGGCATCACTCAAGAGCTCTAGGAACACCGTCTGCTGTCAAAGGAGTGGGAAAGTTGAGGTGCTGTTGAAAGTCCGTAACCTCATTGCCTGACACTGCTGCCTTCTCTCTAATAAAAGCCAGGCATGGGTTGGAAACAGCCTTCAGGGAGATCATTTTGTAGAGAGGCTCATTTGAGTTGCATTTTCCTGAGGCTGTTATCCTGGCTAGCAGGTGACAGGACCTGTTCCTAATGGAAGTGCATCCCTGATTGCTCTGAATGTGCCTTTGAAGTGCAGCAGAGCTGGTTTTGGCCTTTTGGAGAAGCCCTTTCCAACACCAGTGTGTCTGAAGAGCAGGTCTTCATCAGACCGCTCTTGAGAGCGTTTAGTGGGATTGCCTGAGGAAGCTGGGAAGTGAACAAGAAGGCTGTGAGTGGGATCATGGCACACAGGAATGGAAGTGTGTTCCTCTTGAAACCAAGACCCTTCCAGTTTTAGATAGAGAAGTCTGCATGTGTGGTCTTGGAATTGGAAGTGACTTGGAAAAGGGTCGGAGCCTGCAAGGAGCAGGAATATTGTGCTTCAAATTCTGGTTAAACATGAGCACACTGAAGAGGGTGCTTGAACTGAAGAGGCCAAGCAGCTCTCTCCAGAAGGAAGATGTTAAAGATGGTGGTAAAATGATGGGAAAAGGTGGATCTCAACATCCTTCCTAAGCATAGGAGGTGATTGTCTTCAGAGGCCTGTGAGGAACTGGGCACTTCCAAACCTGTTTAGTCCAGATGGACACATTCCACTGGTGCTTGGTATGTTTGTGATGCAGAAGCATTCCAAAAACCAGGTAGCAAATGATTTAGTGACGTTAATTGGGCTAACAGTTGGACTCAATGATCTTAAAGGTCTTTTCCAACCTAGTTGGTCTGTGTCTACTGGAGAACTGATTGGTTGGGCTTCTGTGGAACCTACAGGTACTGGGGTTGGGTGGAACATAACGGTGGGTTGCTGTGTGCTTCAAGTGCAGCAGATATGCCTGAAGTTGGGATTTTTTTCTAACTGGACTGTTTTCCATGCACAGTCTTAGGTGGGGAGTTCCTGAAGTACATGGACGCCTTCAAACCGTTCCTTGGCATTGGACTGAAGAACTACGCTGAGTACCAGGTAGAGGTCAAACCAGGCAGCCCTGTTCACAAGTTCTCATCTGCTCATGGATGCTGATTTCAGTGGGTGTGCATCCATAAAAAATACCGCAGCTTCTGGTGATGAAACCAGAACTGGAGCCCCACTTCTCTCTAATTACTGACTGCATGCACAGATTTAGCCTCCTGTTTAATTCAGCAGAAGGCCTTCATTAACTTGACACCTGTGTTTTCACTTAGTAGTTGGCCTTGATGAGGAAAGAGGTTGCTGCTGGCTGTGTGTTCCCATTAGAAGGTCAAGTCCTGGTGCTCCCTGTGGGGTGGATGTTTGGACCATGCAGCTGCTGTGTTCACACCAAGTACCTGTCACTTTGGCAGCTGGATCTCTTTCCCTCCCCCTTGGTGAAGCAAGTTGAGCTCTTTGCAGCTTGGTGATACAACTGGTGAAGGAGGAGCCTCGTCTGCTCTATGAGGGTCGTCTCATGGCTGCAGACTCTCACCACTTAGGGCTTTAATGAGCTGAAGCTGTAAGGATAGAACGTGGAAGACTGACTCACTGGGTGGGTGTCTCACTTGCTGTTCTATTTGCAGGTTTGTCTGGCTGCAGTGGGCCTGGTTGGTGACTTATGCAGAGCCCTGCAATCCAACATCCTGCCTTTTTGTGATGAGGTTATGCAGCTGCTCCTGGAGAACTTGGGGGTGAGTGTTTACCTTCTCATTAGCCAGTTAGTAACAGTTGGCTTGCACACTGAGAAGAAAGTGGGAGGTGGGAGAAGCAGAAGTGTTAGGCATGCTCTGAAGATCTCGTGTTTGACAACTATCTGGCTTACTATTTGAATGGAATCCAAATTTATTGGGGGTGAGGATGTGCATTTCAGGGAAATGGCCTCATTTATTAGCTCCTCCCTCCTTAAAAAAGCAATGCAACTGAATGTAACTGTGCTAAAATCTCTTCCAGAATGAAAACGTTCATCGGTCTGTGAAGCCTGAGATCCTCTCGGTGTTTGGTGATATTGCCCTTGCCATTGGAGGAGAGTTTAAGAAGTACCTCGATGTTGTACTGAACACCCTCCAGCAGGCTTCTCAAGCACAGGTTGATAAGGTGAGCCAGTGGTGCTGTGCCTCTCCAGTGCATTAAAACCGCAAGGAAGGGCTGTGCACCCACTGAGTGTTCCTTTCCTGCTGCCTTTCCAGTCCGACTATGACATGGTGGATTACCTGAATGAGCTGAGGGAGGGCTGCCTGGAAGCTTACACTGGAATTATCCAGGGATTGAAGGGAGACCAAGAAAACGTGCATCGTGAGTACTCTGTCCTGCTGTGGTGGTGCTGGGCTTGAGGTGGGGAAGGGGCATGGGAAGAGCTGGGCTTGGACAAGCTGTTTGATGGGGGTGGTCGCATCTGAGGGCATGTCCTTGTTCATTCACTGTGTGTGGGAGCGAATGCTCTGCTGCCATGAGTCGGGAATGGGTTTGGAGCCCTTCACTGCTGTTCCTCTTCCTCTGGCAGTTCTTCCTCTCCCTATCTCAGCATTTTTGGGGACAAGTTCTGTCTGTTTGGGGCTATCGTGGAAGCCCTCTTCAAGGGCAGACTGTTAAACACAACCTGTGTTTCTCCCTGCTCTCATCAAGCTCTTCTCTTTCAGCGGATGTGATGCTGGTGCAGCCCAGAGTAGAATTTATTCTGTCTTACATTGACCACATTGCTGGAGATGAGGATCACACCGATGTTGTAGTGGCGTGTGCTGCTGGACTGATAGGGTAAGCATCCCAATCCCATTTCAGCACACTCATTACATAGGTAGAAACCTTTGTACAGCTGCTTTCGTATCTGAAGCTGTGATATTATGACAGTCTGAAGTGTTTAGTGTCAGCTCTGGGCTGTTGGATGTTTAACCCAAGGAGTGAAGTGGTTCTGCAGGTGAAGTCCTTTAACTGACAGGGTGAAAATCCCGAAGTAGAAGAGAACGCCCGGGGGGTGTTACAGAAATCCCAGATGTGGGATTTGTCAAGGATGACCTGGGTTTAAAACCAAGCTCCTCTCTTCCACCTTCAGCAGTCTGGGTACCGAGGAGCGAGGTCAGGATGGTTTAATCTTGTCTATGGAATTTAGGGAAGGGAACAAGGGGGAGATCAGTCTTTGGACAAGGAGACTGAACATCTCCAGTTAGTCACAATTCCAGAAGACTGTTGAGTTTTCCTCTGCTGAAATTAGTGACCATATGCAGCATTTTAAAAAGGACATGAGCTGTGAGTCAGATTTCTCTTTGCTAGCAAGAGCTGATCACAGTGGTACTGGAACATCTGCTTGTGACACTCAGCCTTACAGCCTCTCTCTTTGCTTCTGCAGGGATTTGTGTACAGCGTTTGGGAAAGATGTACTGAAATTAGTAGAATCTAGACCCATGATACATGAACTGCTAACTGAAGGAAGAAGATCCAAGACGAACAAAACAAAAACCCTTGCTACCTGGGCGACTAAAGAACTGAGAAAACTGAAGAATCAAGCTTGGTAAGGGCTTCCACCCACCTTTGCATGTTGCATAATTGTGAAATTGGCTAAACCACTGAGTCTGAAAGACACTTCCCCAAAGCCTTGTTCTCTGGGAGGTTGTAGCTCGGGTGGTTTGCTGTAAACAAGCCCCATCTGTGGTCTTTGTCTATCAGAACAACCACCAACTGAGGAGCACAGGGAGCTTGCGTGGCTCTTACAGGACCCCGGTGCAGACCCAAGGGGCTGCTTGTGTTGTGAAATGTGTTGCCCTTGCTAGCCAGGGACAAGCTGAAGCCTTGTTGTCTCCTCAGTCCTGCTTGGAGTTCAAGGAGCATCTGGACAACGCTCTTAGTCTTTATGGTGTAGTTCTTGGTTGTCCTGCGAGGAGCAGGAAGTTGGACTTGATGAACTTCCTTAAACAGGGGAGATTTAGGTTGGGTAGAAAGAAGTTCTTCCCTGTGAGGGTGCTGAGGCGCTGGCACAGGGTGCCCAGAGAAGCTGTGGCTGCCCCATCCCTGGCAGTGCTCAAGGCCAGGTTGGACACAGGGGCTTGGAGCACTCTGCTCTGGTGGAAGGTGTCCCTGCCCGTGGCAGGAGCTGGAAATGGATGAGCTTTAAGCTCCCTTCCAACCCAAACCACTCTGGATGGAATTCAGTGATCCTTAAGGGTCTCTTCCAACTTGAAATACTGTGAGCCTGTGATTCTGGTGAAGCCCCTTTAGGAAGGAGCAGACTGTAGAGAGGGGTAGGATGGTGTAAGTGCTTTTGGGAGGATGAATCTGGCACAGCTTTGTCACCCCACCAGGAGAAGCTCCAGAGCATCCCATTTATTTCTCTCTTCTGCAAAGTCACTTTTTACCCCACTTACTCCCAGCTTCACCTCCTGCCCACGGGGCTGGGGTTTACTTGTTGATGAACCCTTTTTGCTTACAGATCTGTTACCATTGGGATGACACCTGAGGCCCCCACTGGAAATCTCCAATCTTTTGAGGAAAAAGCAAAACAAAACCAACAAAAACAAAACCAACCACGGAAGTGAGGAGTGTGCACGGATGCTGAATGTTTGGGAATGAGAGGATGAGTGTGAGTGAGGCTTGAAACACACCACATTGAGAATCCCGCCACAGCAGCAGCGCTGTCAGCAAGCTGAGCACTGACTTGCATAGGAATCCCGGCGCCGGCTGGTTTTGGGAAGAGGGAATGAGCGAGTCTCTTCTTCAGGCAGACCAGGACCAGCTTCTCTGTGGTGGCCGGTGTAGAAGGGGAACACGGCCGGTTTGGAAGGGAGGAAAACTGAGTTCAACTGTGGTGCTCTTGGCTTGGGCTGCTGGAGAGGGCTGGAGCCAAGGGCTCCGGCCGCCTGCCCTAACCTTTTGCCGCACGATGCTGTCGGTGATGGGATGAGAGGAAGGAGGTGAAGGATTTTCAGTCTAGGAGTGAGTGTGTGTGAATGAGGCGGTATCCACATTCTCAACTTTGAGTCATTGCAGTTTATCTTTTCCCAAAAACCACACAAAAGTGATAAAAAAAAAAAAGACAAAAAAAGCCCACCTAAGGGTTATAGCTGTTGCATTTCATAAACTAACCAGAGTTCAGTCTACTGATGCAGCGTAAGAGATGTACAAATAAAAGAGGGGAAAAAGACAAAAAAAAAAAGACAAAATAATAATAAAAGAATAAAAAAAAAAAATAAAAGTAAGGATAAGGAAAGTCGCTCTTTAGGGCTTTTTATTTTAGGGAAACACTGACGAATGTTCAGAGCTCCCATTCCCGATGCCGCTTTCCATGATCTCGGCTCATCAAAGCGCCTTTCCTTCCTTAATATTGTTCAACTGTGAATGTAGAAATGGGGGGGGGGGGGAAGGGAAGGGGGGGGAACCACCCAACCCAACCCCAACCTCTTGCGTTCGAGGGAATGGAAAGCAAATAGCAAGCTTCAAACAAAAAGTACAAGTGTTCAGTGCTCCCAATTGGCAGTGAGAACGCAAAGGGAAAGCTCTCTCCTGACTTGGACTTGTAGCAGCCCCGACACCCACAGTCAAATTGTGCCAAAGAGTTGAAAAACAAAAAGCAAACTTCAGGTAATAGTTTGGATGGCAAAAAAAAAAAAAAAAAGAAACCACCCCACAAAACCCAAACGGCTTTAAGTGAGGCGAAATTCGATGTGCAACCAAGATCTGATGATAAAAACGCCATTTGGAAACTGCTTGGCCTTTTGTGCTCTTTTCTTTGATCAGGTTTAATGTGGTATTTGGTCTCTCGCTGCACTTCAAAAACAAAGGAAAAAGAGAAATTTATAGAAAATATATATATACTGACTTGAGCTTACACAAGACGGCACTTGTAAAAGGTTCTATTTTTCCACTGCAGTTGAAGATGAATAAAATGGTGTCAAACATTCCCCAATACTTCCTTTTTGTATTCTTGGTCTTTCCAGTCAAAGGGGAACCCCTTAACTGAGGATATTTTGGGCGCTAGCAGCAGGCTGATGGGCAGCTCAGACCTGAGCTGGCTGCTGATGCTTCCCCGGCCATGCAGCGCTGTGTGTTCACATCAAGGATCCGAATCTCTCCCTTTCCTCTCCAATGAGACTTTTGCTTTCGAGGACTAGGCCCTTGCTTTTAGCTTGTCAGCAATAAGCCAAGAACCACCCAACCCCTGGAGAAGGTGCAGGGTTTTGAGACTCTTTTCATTTCCTTTTTCCTAATGCAGCAGTTGAACTCCCAGCATCTGACTCTGCAGTTTAACGCGGGCATCCTGCAAAGCTGCTGTGGGAGGGAGAGTAGAAAACCTTCACCACTATCCCTTTTTTGTTGTTGTTCTCTCAAAAGCAGCAAGAATCTGCTTTATTCCCCAATTTCCCTTCTTTTTTTTTCCACCCCTTCCAACTGATCTGAGGATCCAGGACAGTGGAGTCCACTGCTGTTGCCCATCTGCGCTGCAGCATCCACACTAAGCTCTTGTACAGGGTATCAGATACGTGCCTTTCAGTGCTGGGTTCAGATCGCAGTCGAAGTGCCGACTTTGAACCAGTGTACGAAAAACAAAGCAGAAACTCAAAGTAAAAGGAAAGGAAATGAATGGAAATTCCAGGTTTGGAGAGGAGAAGGAGGAGCTCTGGGAGCTGGGAATGCCGGCCCGCTCCGGAGCAGGGCCTGGGCGCAGGCCTGGGTCACCTTTCTAGTGATGCCTTTTTATTTTGTTTCTGGAGGTGGGGTGGGATTTCCTAAAAAAAAAAAAAAAAAGAAATAAAATATATATATTAAAAAAATTAAAAATGCAAAAAAAAAAAAAAGGGAAAAAAAAAGACAGAAAAAGCCATTCCTGAAGTTGGGGAGGGGACGTGGAGGGAAGCAAATCTGATCATTCCTCAGTGCTACCTGTTTCTGTCCTGTGTGGCTGTTGAGCTGTAGACAGCAGGAGAATAAAGTACACTGAGACAGTAGTGGAAACAAACCTGTGTCCGGCCTCTTTGTTCGGGGGCTTTCCCTTGGGCTTTGGGATGGGTTTGGGGTTGATTTCAAGGATCCACTTCCCAAAAGCAATTGCAGCGGCTCCGGCTTCGTGTGAGGGATGTGGGAGCACCTCTTCCCCTTATCCCTGCTCCTGCTGGCTGCAGAGGGAGGACAGAGCCCTGGTTTAGGGCTGGGTTTGCTCAGCAGCAGCTTTAAGCATAGAAGAAACCCGTTTCAGCCCAGCCTGGACTGGGCATCGCTGCTGGGGTTTGGTAGCTCTGATGCTCATAGAGTCATGGGGTGGTTTGGGTTGAAAGGACCTCAAAGCTCCTCCAGTTCCACGGGCAGGGACACCTTCCACTGGAGCAGGTTGACTCCAAGCCCCGTCCAACCTGACCTTGAACACTGCTGGGGATGGGGCAGCCACAGCTTCTTTGGGCACCCCATGCCAGCGCCTCAGCATCAAGGATGAGACTTTGCATCCTGCCCTTTCTAACCCCATCTCTCAACGTTCCCTTTAACCCAACCCTGCAACCAAACCCCCCCTTTATTAACTCCATTTATCCATCCATCAGTTGTACCTAGCGGAGGAACCGGCGCTTCTCCACTTCTTCCTCCCCATGGCAAAGCCATCGACCCTCCCTGATGCGCCCGCACCGCCTGCACCCACTGGGTGCCGACACTTGGCAGTGCCCCAGTGATGAAGGGATGGGGGGATGGGTTTATTTACCCTCTAAATGAATAAAACCTAAACCCAAATGCTTTATTTTTGTTACTGATGGGGGGTGGGGGGGGGTTATTTTTGCTGCTTCATCTTCCCAGCGCCCGCCGCATCTTCTGCTGGCAGCAGCATCCTGGAGCTCGCGGAGACTGTGTGGGTGCGCGCTCAATGAGTGACGCTCGCCCGTTTCCTCTCGTTGAGGTGACAGCACTGTGTCATCTCCCATATGTGCCACCCGCTCCGGCACCCGGGGACAATGCGGCCCATTGCTGGGAAGCTGGATTGGATTCATGGAGCATCTCAGTGGAGGTGAGCGGGATGATGGTGCTGAGCATCCCTCGCTCCTGCCCCGGAGTGCTGTGTCCCTATGGGGAGAGGAGAAAAACCACTTTTCCTGCAGCTTTTGAGAGGGGAAATGAAGCCACAAGTTGATTTCTAGCCTCAGAGGTGATGTTGTGGCCTCAGCACCTCTCTGCAAGGGGCTGCTGCAGCTTGCTGGTGCTGCCTGGCACTGCCGGCACTTGCTGAACACAAACAGTTCCCTATGATGGCTGCACAGGGTCATGAGCATGGCCTTTGAGCTCCAGAGTAAAGATTCCAGCCAAGGGGAACCTTCGTTTTACAGCTCTTCTGTGATGCTCTGTGTGTTGGCTACTTGGGAGTCCCATTGTCCCAACACGAGAGCATCACAAAAGCATCACTCACATGCGCTCGCTTGGCACGGACATGGGGCTTCCCTGCCACAGCTGGAGCCCAGAGGAACTGGGATCAGCATCAGTATAGAAGGGTTGTGCCATCAGGAATGGGAGCTGGCACAGGGATTTATGGAGCTTTCTGCTCTCTGGTCACAGGATGCAGCTTTCCCTGCTCACGCTCCCCTGTATCCTCCTCCCTTTGCTGCTGTTGGGGAGCCCGGGGTATGATGTGCAGGTCCTGGGTCACAGGCGATGCTTTCAGCCAAAGAGGAAACGATCCGAGCTTCTCTCCATAAGGATGGAAGTGCTGCTGTGAACAATTCACTGCTTGGCCTCATCTCAGTGGCACCGGAGCTGATGGGGCTGGAAGGGAAAACCTCAGCACCAGTTAATGCTGCCGGGTGTCACGGGGGGGATTTTAAGTATCCTCTGCCAAAAGGCCAAGTTCTGTCACTGGTAATAACCCAATAAACGGCCCAATAAATCTGCTGCCATAACGACACCGAAAGATTTGGCTTAGGCGAAGTGAAGCCTTTGGTTGGGGGACCCAACAGGCTCCTTCGTTCCTCCTGAACGCTGGTGAGGAGGGTGACAAATGAGAGATGCTCCCTGAGGAAGATGAAGGTGATGTTTTGGGGTTCTCTGGATGCTTTAGGACAGCTCAGAGCTCGTGTGAACCCAGGGAGTTTGCAGCCTCCAGGTGACACAGCTGCCCAAGGAGTCTCCTGCCTCCCCCTGCTCCCCACCATTCCCCACATCAGCTGAGACCTCATTGCACTGGCAATGCCTTAGAGTAAATAATTCCATTATGGAGCAAAGATGGGAATGTGGGAGAGAGGCAGAGTGAGAAATGCTTGGGAATGCCAGAAGGGAGAAGCTTCAAGGTCCCTTCCACCCCAAACCATTCCGTGATTCTATGAAACCTCAGGAGAAGAGCAGAGCATCCCATGGGAGGCCCGGGCTGTATCCCAGCTGCAGTCCTGGATGTTGTGTTGGCAATTGGGGTGTGATGGGGACCCCATATACCAGGAACCAGGCTTATGTGAGAGACAACCACAGGAGCTTGGATCACCGCTCCTGCTCCAAAGCCTTCCTCAGCCTCCCTCCTCTTCCCTGTGCCAGCTCCCGGGGTGGCTGCAAGGCTCATCCCTCACACACAGTGAACTCCTGCACCCCGTGCCCCGCGTGCAGCCCCTCGGGGGGGGCACCACCGCGTGGCTCCTGCCTCGTGTTTGGAATTCACTTGGAACCGGATGGAAACCTTCATTGGCACTTCAAAGCACTCGCAGCGGATCTGCAGAGCCGGAGCTTGGCACCGAAGTGGATCCGGAGCCCTGTTTGAGGCACATTCCAGCCCCACAGCTCCTGCCTGGCCCCGTGTGACTCCTTGGGGTCAATGGTGCCTTTCAGACCCCCCCTCTCCAAGAGCTGTTTTCTTCTCCAGGCTGCTCACTAAAGCCAGCGGTGGTGATTCCCCAGCAAAATCTCCAGTGGGAACGGTCCTGTGCCCGAATGCCATCGGCCTTCCAAAACCTCCAGCGTTGCATTTGGGCTCCACAACCCCCGGATGTGGGAATCGCAAGAGCGGGCATCCCAAGGGTGGTACCCGCCTATGCCAGCATGGGGCTGGTGCCAAATCACTGCCATGCTCTCCTGGAGCACCCCAGGCTCCATCCAAGCGATGATACAGCCATGCCAGGAACCAGGATCTAGGATGGGAGCTCCTCAGCTGGGGTCTTCCCTCCTTTTGGGTGTCCAGGTGGGAATCAGGGGCTGGGTGAAGCCAAGCACTGGCTCTGCCCGGTTTTGACACCTTTTCCATGAGCTGTCATGTGATGGAGGCGCATGGATGGGATGATTCCCGCTGCGGTCTTCCTCCGAGGAATGTTCGTGCCATCGGGATCATGCAGGGCTCTGGGTTTGTCCATCCAGGCCTCGTGGTCTGCAGGTGCCGGGATCTGTCCCCCTGGAGCCCAGGGGTTTGCTGGTAGAGCCCCCGGCATTGGCAGTGCTGGCGAAAGGAGAACAGCTATTAATAACCCTGTGCAGCCACGGGAGAAAAATGGAATTCCATAATGGAAGCGGCTCCAAGAGAACAATTCAGGGAATAAAATGTTCGTGGAAAGGGGGGGGAAGGAGCCGAGCCC
>JANRGW010025432.1:0-10042 GCA_024733675.1 Psilopsiagon aymara
GTATCAGTGTTGAGCTGAATTTATTTAATGATGCTGTACTCCAAATCACTGCATATGTATTTCTAGTTTACTCCTTGGCATGTGCTTGATGGTTATATCCCTGACATCCTACTGTGAAACGACAGTTCACAGGCAGCCACCATGAAGCGACAGCCTTGACTTCAGAGGAAAGTTGAGTTTACTGTTTGCATACAAGTCTAGTGGGCACTCATGAACCTGAGTAAAGGTGAGGGCTTTGCTTGCCATTTTTCTTCTTTTTTTTTTTTTTTTCCTTTGCTTTTCATCTCAATCTGTTTCTGCGGATCAGCTCTTTTAGCATTGCTGCTTACAATGACAGCATCATTCTGTCTTTCACATTGGACAAGATAGAGATTCACAGGGCCTTTGGCATCTAATGAAGGTTCTGCTTTTCTGACTGGAAATTTAGAGAGCTGGGAGAGGTAGATATTAAGATTAAGGGAGAAAGAAAGAATGGTTGAGTACTGTAAGTGGCTTTGTTCCACTACTGGCATAAAATCTTTAATAAATACAAAATGAACCCATCATGCTATTATCTTGGATTTGACTATTGGATGAAGATTAAAGAATGTTCGCACGTTGCTGACTTGTTATGCTCACTATTGCTATTTAAGTAACTCTTAAGTTTGCTCCCACGCAAACTTAAGGTCTCTGCAAAGCATTTGATGCTAGAATTGGGATATCATGAATGTTCTCATCTGTTTGTGTCTTTGTAAGAGGAATATCAGGAAACAAACAAGTATTGTGACTGTGAAGTCCATAATTTTAAGCATTTTGAGTTTGACTCTTCTGGGTATAAAGCAATACCAGTGTGCCAGTGCCTTCCTGAACTTTATCTGTCATTAAAGATATATCCTGTTGTAGTTAATTTTGAGTGTGAGCTTTGAGAAGTAACAGCCATGCGTCAATAATTAAAGGCACCATCGCAGCTGATGCTTCAGTTAGTTATCTTTATCTTGGCATCCCATGAGTCAAGAAAAGCAATGACAACCGTAAGGAGATTATTTTTAGAAATGTCTCAAGTAGAATGCACGAATGTTAAAATATAGATTGACTTTCTCTACTATTACAAAGTCTATTTTTGTCATTTCAGTATTTTCATTATTAGTCACTCTTATCCTGTGACATAAGTGGCCCTAGCTAGAATTTTATGGTGGGGAAGCACTGAGTCTTGGTTTTGGTAAGTTTTGTTAAGGTTATTCTTCATGAGGTCAGAATCAATGCTCACCACAATAGAATAGTGAGTGCTACCCACAAAGCTCCCAAGTTTGTACCCAAGTACAAACAGCCAGAGCCTTGGGAACTTTCTAGAATGTATCCAGCAACACGTTGAGTGACCCTACAAGAGAAATGAAATTCCTTTTCCTCTTCTTGGTTTTCCATTTGTGACATGAGGATAATAATTCTGACCTACCGCAGAAAAGCTCATTAAAGCCATACAGGCATTAGTGATTGAGGTTTGAACCACACTGTGGTGCTGTGTAATGCAATATACCCAGTGAGTGTTGTTGACATACTTTCTTTAAGACTGTAAGTTCAGTATGAATGCAGGGCGAAGAGAGCTTTGAACAGAAGGCAGTTCCTTCCTTGAAGTGAATGTGCATGCAGTACGTGCTGAGACAGGGAGGTATTGTTCTGTTTTACATGAGTTACTCAAGCTTTGCATCTGGGGTTACATGGAACCAAGGACTTAGCTAACCATTCAGTGGTTTATCACAAAAATAATCTGTATCTGGCTTCTGTTTGTACTCATGTGAGTGCATCCTGCAAATCTAGTGATAAGAACTGCTTGAATTAAGAGAAAAAAGAATGAATCTTGGCAAAGACCCCACTGGGCAATACATGACATAGTTTTGCATGATGGGTGTACCTTGCTGCCTAAGCAACAGCTCTCCTGACAGGTATCTGTAAAGCTAAATCTTAAAATGATGAGGGAACTAGACCAGACTCATCTCTAGATATAAATTCTACCTTAGTATTGCACAAAAATGCTACGGTAACAGGTAGATTAACAGACTGGAGACAATTCTTGCTCTGCTGGGTTTGTGACAGAGCTGTTTGTGGAGTAAATAGAAGCATGGGTCTGATACAGACACTAACATAGCGAACTGTTTAAGTGCAGACACCTTTTGAAATTACCAACCGGCCTGCTGAAATGTATGACACTTCAAGAATACTTCCCCTGCCTCCCATTAATATTTACATCAAAAGGTTTTCTAAAACATCAGAGTGACCAAAAGAGATAGATTGCTTCAAGGTGACCAGGGGATCACAAGTCAGGTAGCATATCGTTTGTACGGCGCAGAAGTAAAGTAGGTAGTTACAATCCAGACCTCCTGTGCAACATCCAGTTTCAGCTGGCCTGAAATTGCTGGTGATTCCCATGAACACAAAGAGTTTGTAATTCCCTAGAAACCTTATAGTGCTTCACATTTAGTCATAGAGGATAACTTTTGCAAAGGCTTTTGTCTAAGGTTTAGTCTTGGACCTACTATGAGTTCCCTTAAGCCTTAAGCCTTCCCTTGACCTTTTTCTGATAAATGCTTATGTCTTTGTTAAAATAATTACCTAAGCATTCATTTATCCATTTTGGCGGCACTACAGATTTCAGTCCATCTAAATGTGTTCATGTATTTCTTCTATGGTGATTCATAGTAAATAGGCAAATTTAATCATAGGTTAAGTATTTGTCTTATAGAGAATTGTTCATTTCTCTAAGCTTCCTGACCAATATGTATGTAAATACAGAAAATGAAGCACTTTCTTACAATAATTTAATTAGCATACAGTGAGTTTGGCTAAGTGAGTTTCTCCAGTAGGAGACATTATTCAGTATAAGAGTAAAGAATATTCATTTTTAAAAATTTGATTTCTTTGAAAATGTTCTCTGTGCTTTTAAGTACACATAAAGTATAATCATTTACAAAATAGCAACCCAGACCCTATGGAAGCTGATGGGAAATATATTGAGGACTCCAGGCACCTGATCCTTTAAATGATTATGCATGTGAATAACATAAAGTTTGAAAAGATTGCAGTTGATTTAAAATGAGTGTGTTAGGGTAAGACTAAGAACATAAATGTGATGCAAGTGAGTAAAGATCATGAGATGTCATGGTAAGAACATGACTTGTTTAAAGTATGGTCTCCAGCTGATGAACCTTCTTGAATATGGACAGGAGTGAAGGCACAGATTGAAACAGCCAGAGCCTTGGAAACTTTCTAGAATGTATCCAGAAAGGATGGATGATTAGATTTCCAAGGGAGATTCTAGTCAACTTAGTGCCAAGTCTGTCAGCAGTATCCTGAAAGTGATAAAGATGAGCAGTCACTTGCTGATGTGCCACTCCCTGTGTAAGACATGCATCGTATAATGCTTGTTTTGAATGTATCGATGGTTATTATAAGAAAGTTGTGTCAATCCTTTGAGTTTTTTATAGCCTTATTGCTGACCTTTTACAGGGTGTAAAACACTGTTTGCCGTGTGTACAGATCTTACTGTAGCAGGATTTTGTGGCAGCTGAGGCCTTGGGTTATACTGTGATGCCCGTAGTCAATGATACCACTAAGGAACTGGACAAAATACTTTATTACCAGAAAGCATCCTAAAGGACAATATTGGATTTATCCATAATTTTATATGGTTATATATAAAGCAAACCAGAGAAATGAAAGTGGGTGTACCTCAACTTTATGTGTAAGTAGTGAGCCAAAATGAGATAAAAGCTTTTACCTGAAGTCAGTGGAAACAAAGTGACTGACTTAGGGACACACAAGCATTTTGTGGCATACCTGGGAAATGACTCAAGGTCTCCAGAATCTTCATCCAGTCACTGCACTTTAAGGTAATATTTATTCTCCTGTATACTCTTCCTTGAGCTTATTAGCAAGAAGGGTAAAGAAGCACAAAGAAATTGTGCTGAGAGTTTTAACTTTCTGTTTCTATGCTTATTATTCAGAATTCAGGTTTTTAAAGTGAGTTTTTGTGAATGGAATAATTTGTTTTATACCCATTCTCGGATTTGTGGCACAGTCAGTGAAGCTCAGTCTACCTGCCAGTCTTTTCAGTGTCTAGTCTTGGGCTATGTGAAGATGAATGGTGCTTCCAAAATAGATACAGCCTTTATTAATACACACTTCCAGTGACAGCAGTGGCTTCCTCCTAAGCAACACCACCTGCATCTGCTTATAATGCAACCTAATGGAAACTACCTAGTTGTCTCCATTTGCCGAATGACCAAAGTGTCTGCCCACTGCTTTTCTATGAAAGCTAGTTGCTCTCAAACATATACATTTGAACTGTAATTCCTCTTCCTAACCTAATGCTAATATAAGGTCTCATTATATTAAACAACCTATTATATGAGAAACACATGAAAGCAGTATATTTAGATAGTTTATTAGATGTATTTTAGATGATTGAGACATAAGATTTTAATGTTATAAGGCTTCATTTTACATTTTTTAACTTTTTGTTCTGTTTTGTTTTGGTCAATTTTATGGACCTTGCTCTAGTGATTATGGTGAGGAAGTGTGGGTGTGAGGTTTTACTAATTAGGAATTAGAACACAGCACTCTTTGAAAGCTTTGCAGTAAAGTAATTTGATACAAGTTTGGTGTGGTGAAGACCATGGGAATATGAAATTTCTTAGTCTTCCTCTGACACTAACATCATATTTAAACATCTTCCTTAAAAATATGGCAGCTGACATCAAACCTCATATATGCTTACAGAGCAAATGCTATCTTTTATATGTGCCTAGATTAAAATAAATACAAAAGTTGACTTAGTGAGAGTATGAGATTTGTTCCTTTTGTCACCTCCACACCACTTTCATGTTGTATTTGTATAGGTCTATTGATCTCAGGAATTTACTCTAGAGCCTAGTGCTCCATCCTATAATCAATGTTGCAGAGACCTAGCATGGAGCAGCTGGAGCATTTATGTTGTGTGAATCTGCAGGTTTAGCATCTAGAGTGAGCTCAGTTTGAGAGATGTCTTTTAAATCTCACCAGCACAAATCACAAAGGCTTTCCTATCATTCAACAATGATCTTCTTAGGGGGGGGGAATAAAACAAAAAACCCAAAACACAAAAACAAAACAAAGCTCTGCAGAGTGATGTTTTTTTCTTGCTGTCTGTATGACCTCTTTTCTGGAATTCAACTTTTCTGTGCTAGAGAAACAGAATTTCGTAGTTTATTTAGGCACTACAAATTTGTAAGAACAGAGGTAGTGAGTAGTAGTCTTTTTCCCTTGAAGTCATGACCTTTTGAGACTAAGATTTTGTCCTGTTGTAGGCTGAATGTGGATTGGGAGTAGCTGACTGGAGTGACCACATGTCACAGGAAAAATACTCATGTTACACCCCTTGATACAAATTCTGAATACTGCATTTTGACCTTAGCATGTTGGGCACATTGCATTTTCCGGGGGTAAAAATCTGAAGAGCTACATGAGTGTGAACATCTGAAAAAAGGTGAGGAGTCTGGATCTAATTAATGTGTAGTAGGATCTGTTTCATTGTATGTGTTTGAAGAAACTGAACCAGAGAAAAGTAACTACTGGCATAGTTGTGTTCTCCTGGTGCGTGTTTATTTTAATATGTATATGTTTGTATATGCATGTATTTTTATATGTATATCTTTAGTGTTGGCTAAGGAAAAAAATTCTATGCCCACATAATGAGGTTGAATACAAAATGTGAAATGAATATGAGGTAGAAAATCAAGATGACTGCTATTTTTATGCAGCTAGGTATTTTTACCCAATGTAAGAAGCAAGTTATCCCTGACAGAAGAGGGTGAACTGAGGCTTTACAAGCAATCCATCAAGTGATCATGAGAGGACCATTCCATTCATTGAGCAGACGTCTTTGCAACCCAAATTTTGTGTACTATAGTGTACACAAGGAAATGGAAAAATTGGAAAATGAAGAGGATTTTGTGAAGCTTTCTGTGATTTATATTAGATCAAAATAATAGAGGACAGGAGAAATGAGTATAATGTTTATCAGTACGGACCTGAAGCATACTTAGGGGCAACAGACTAGACAGGCTGATGGCAACTGTCTCTAATTCTTTAGAAGTTATTTTAAGGGACAGACCAGGCAACATCTGAAATGTGAAGTTCAGCTGAGGTTTGCTAAACAGCAGAAAAAATGATCTTAACAAGTATGCATGGTGATTACTAATAAAGTAATCTTAAACAATAAAGAAATCAACATTGCTTCTAAGTTTGTTAATTGATTGTGTGTGAGGGGAAGGCTGTATTTTATTTATTTAGGGTTAAGGATGACTCTCCACTTTGAAAGTATTCATGTTTGCACTGTGTTCATTAGCCTAATACAGAAAGTCTTGTTATTAATATAAGCTTAAATTTGGACAGTTTAGCTGACATGGAAGATATTTGAAAGAACAATTTCAGATTAACTTTTTGCAAATGGTCCTTTTATGAAGCAGCCCCATCTGAGTGCGTGCCACAGAGCCAACTTCCTGCAGGGAAACCTTTTCTTTTCAAAACATCTTTATTCTTTCTTCTTTAGTCCATGAGTGTCTACTGACATTCACCTTGCAGATTTGTGTCAGTAGACAGTACCACAGCAATGGCAAAACCAGAAACAGATCCTGTCCCATACTAAGAACAAATAACTCCAGAGAACTTTGCTGGCTGGGCTATTTCCACTATACCAGCCTAGAAAGCCTACTTTTTTACACTGTTTGTTTCACATTCCAGGAGTCACTTTTATTTTCATTTCTATTTTCATTTATTGGTTATAATCTTGCTAATTATTCTTAGCTGTTACATGTATGGGCTAAGTCATGTATAATACCCATATTTTAAGTGCAAATCTCTGGTGAAAGAAACAACAAATAGCATCTTCAAAAGTACATTTCAGTAGCCTAATTCACCAAGGTCAATTTCTGTGAAATGCTCCCTTGAGACTTGCTCCCCTTCCTGCCTAAGATGGCAATCTGCCCCTCTTGCCTTGTATTACTATGGCATTTAAAATCCGTCACAAATGTTGTCAGTAGTCTCCTTTTCTGTGGCTTCCTAAATTCCTCTCTGACTACCTTGCAGATGCAGTTATATGCAACAGTTTTTGTGAAAACTAGATGAGAATACAGTGATATAGGGAGAGTCAAGAGTGAGGACAGGAGTGAGTTTGGGAAACATTGGTAGGTCAAATTCAATTCTTTCTTTGTCCTTCCATGCCAAATATTTGAGTCTAGAGTGCCCTATAAGATCATAAGAGTTAGGAGAAGGAGATGAGAATAACTGACATGAAATGAAAAAATTTTTTTGACCCATCTGCTTTTGTGAAGTTTGCCCTGGCTATTAATTTGCCACAGCTTTTTCTTTATAGAGGGTAAGCTCCCTTAACCAGACAAAGCAAAAAGCCTCCAACTTTTCCCGAGTGCAGACTAAAACTATAGAGCCAGAACTGAACTCATTTGGTTGGTTTTCACACCACTCGTACTTCAGCACTTGGACAGAATGAGGATGTGTAGGGATATTCACCACAAGAAGAAAAAAGTTAACGTTCAGTTTCATGTTGCAATCTCTTTGAGGCTCACAGAAAATGTGAGCTGATTTGTATTTCTCGGGTAGTTCATTAGGTCAGCTGTGGGAACAAGATCATTCTATTGGAGAAACACAGGTTGGAAGGTATCTGTATTTGCTTAACTGGTGGAATATCTGTAGTTGTTTGCTTCCATTTCTTTAGCTGTGTGACAGATTCTTCATGTCTGGCTTCTTGGTGTGCTGCAGTAAGTTTGCTGTCACTGACATATTTTGGTTCTGTTCTCTGCCTAATTATGAGTCCATAGAGACAAATGGATATTCCTGTGTCTCTTTTGGAGATGTTGGTGGTTGTTTTTTCTTCTGTTGGAGAGGAAGGCAAAAAAAAAAACTTTGTCAACATAGTAACATTAGAGACTAACTATATGGAAAATAAACAAGGCATGGAAATTAATCCTATATTGGAATATTTAAATGGGTATGAAAACGTTTGTGGCCTAGCGTTCATGTTGAGCATAAAATCCTTCAACTGTGAATTCTAACTGTGTTTCATATATTTTCTCCATTAAAGACACACAGAAAACCTTGCATATCTTTTAGTGATATCCTGATTATGTTCATGTATGAGATACTCTCTCCTAGATAAAGCAGTAGTCTGGAATAGCAATAAAATAAGAAAGAGAATAGACAGGTATTGTTTGAATTAAGGGTAGATGTGGATATTCCCTTTGTTTTCTGCCAAAGTTTGAGGACACTCAAAATATTATAGATAGAAATAGGATTTTTTTTTTTAAATAATTTTTAATGAAACCCTTTGTTTATAGTCATGTTCAGGTTTGAATTATTTTCTGGTGGGAATTAGGAAAAATACTTCCTATAGAAAAGAGCTACCCTTAGGGTTTTTTTGATGAAGAAACACCACATTTTTCAAGGCAGTATTTTATTCGCAATTCTGTGCTTTGGCATTTGTTAATTTTTTATCTTTTAGTTTTGTGAATACAGGGCTAGGAATTATCATTGGAAAAAAATCTTTCAAGTTTTCAATCTTCGAGGCTGGTCTCGAGATAGACTTGTGTACTTTTAATTTCATGTTTGTATGTTCAATACAGTTACAGCTTCTATATGTATATATTTATTTCTATACATTTATACAGCTTCTATTCAGGTTCTGTGTGTTGGGGAAGGGGGGCATCCCAACGCACCCAGTCAGTTGCCAGCACCTATAAAAAATGCTTGGAGTAATATAAAGATATTCCAGCCACTCCAGCCAATGAGCCGGCTTCATTTGGAGCTTGGCTCAGACGCCTGTATACAAACGCCCATAGCATTTGGAACAAACAAGAGGAATTAGAGGTGGAAGCATGCCTACGGGGGTATGATATAATATGCATCGCAGAAACATGGTGGGATGGCTCTTATGACTGGAGTGTTGGAATGGAAGGTTACAAGCTCTTTAGAAAAGACAAGCCTGGTAGGCGGGGGAGGGAAGTTGCTATTTATGTTGTGGATAGGCTGGGGAATATGGAACTCTGGGGACAGGTGAGCAGTCAACAGAGAGTTTGTGGGTGAGGGTTAAAGGGAGAACAGCGATGGGAGACATTATTGTGGGGATCTGTTACAGATCTCCTGACCAAGAGGACTCGGTGGATGAAGCACTCTATAGACAGATAGGAACAGCCTCACGCTCACAGGCCCTCGTTCTCATATTCTCATGTTCTTCAACCACCCTGGTACGTGTTAGTGGGACAGTACGGCCTGGCACAAGCAATCCAGGAGAGTCCTTGATCATGTGGAAGACAACTTCCTTCTGCAAGTAATAGAGGAGCTGACAAGGAGAGGCACCATGCTTGACGTCGTGCTCACCAAGAGGGAAGGGCTGGTTGGAAATGTGACGCTCCAGGGCAGCCCTGATTGCAGTGATCATGAGATGGTTGAATTCGAGATCCTCAGGACAGTGAGAAGAGTGTGCAGCAATCTCACTGCCCTGGACTTCAAGAGAGCAAACTTTGGCCTCTTCAGGAACCTGCTCAGTAAGGTTCCATGGGAACCTTGGGCAGGGGGGCCCAAGGCTGTTGGTTGGTATTCAAGGATCACCTACTACCAGCTCAGGAATGTTGCATCCCAACTAAAAGGAAGTGCAGCAGAAGGGCCAGGAGACCTCCTTGGATGGATAAGGAGCTGCTGAGGAATATTTGAAGGAAAAAAGAGACTTATAAAAGGTGGAAGCAAGGACAGGCGGCCTGGGAAGAATACAGGGATGTTGTCCTGGAAGCTAGGGACCAGGTTAGGAAAGCTAAGACCCACTTAGAATTCAACTTGGCTAGGGATGTTAAGGACAACAAGAAGGGATTCTATAGGTATGTTGCAAATACAAGACACACTAGGGACAACATGGACCGCCTCTGGAAGTTATCAGGAGAACTGCATACCCTGTATTTGGAGAAGGCTGAGGTTCTTAATGACTTCTTTGCCTCAGTCTTCACCAGCAAATGCTCTGACCACA